>VUQS01062305.1:14551-48288 GCA_015108495.1 Heterochromis multidens
TGCGACATGCTGATGTTTTGACACAATAACTACATTATTGAATAAGTACTTAGTGTTCACAGGTCAGACAATGTTGATTTTGAGTGCCTTCTTTTTGATCTCAACTGCACACCTGCAAAGTTTCAGGACTGCAAACTTTATTATACTGAAAAAAAATACAGAGGCAGACCCTCCCTTTGGTGCAGGTTCTGCTACAGCAGGTTTGGCCAGGAAAACATTTTACCATGTCTACACACAGATTCACAAGATGAAAATCATGCCAGCTACACTATCACGGCTGGCAACAACTTTCTGTTATAACCTGGGATTAAACTGGGCTGGTCTTAGCCAAGGCACATTTGCTCTTCACTGACATCAGGGGAGACCCAGCCTCACAGATCTATCTTTAACAATGTATGCATCTTTATAACTCTGTCTTAATAATTCAGCCAAGGACTAAAATACATTTTCACACAAATCACTGGGTTTAATAGTAATATGAATAATGTAGTGTGTATGAAGTATGGTTTCCCTTGTACTCTCAGTGGGTTTGTCCAAAAGCCATCTTAAATATCTGCCCTCTGTTTTGTCCGTCAGATAAAACAGATACCAGGGGCAGATGGATTCAAGGTAGGGAGAGAAATAGGTCAGAAAAGTGACACAAAGACTTATTTCAGTTTCCTTTCATGAAAGTAAACTGCTATGACAGTCTGCTTAAACATATATATCTACTTCAACTAGCTAACTGTTATATTAAGTTAGCTGACAGGCTCAAGTTCAAGTTAAAGTGTTGAGGAAGCTGGCGGGGTTCGCAAAGCACATTGGAGCAGCTCACATTTGCCCACTGTTGAATTCAAAGTACTTTGATCATTTCCAGGCAATAACATTTTTAATGTCTATGTAAATAATTCTCCTAATTATCAGAAAGACTGGTTCATGATTATTCATTCTTTCAAATTAATATGCTATTCTCCTAGTGGCAGCTTAACAGCACCATCTCTATATATGATGCAGATCAACAAAACAAATCAGACCTTGCAGCATGATCTTTAAAGTTCGACTCTTCAATTTCTTTAAGTTTATTTTCATTCACACGTGGGCCTTTGTATTCAGAAATATTTTCTGCCTGTCACAGTTACTAAACACACTTATGAACCTCATACAAATCCCAATTTAATCCATGCTTATAGCAAAAATATATATATGATGGTTTGATCAACTGGGAAAGTGCTGTGTCTCCAGGTTAACAGTGAGGATATCACTCAAAGAACATTATATTAATAATAATAATAATAATAATGATAATAATAATAATAATAATAAAAACTCAAATCACATCACATGTTGAGTCAAATCCAGACTGGTGAACACAAATTTACTATAGGAAATTTTCTAACCGACCCAGTGAGAAAAGCTTGGAGAAAAACACAAACACATTTCTATTTTATACTTCTGAAGAGACCATTACAATATATTAAAGGGAACCCATCATGCTTTTCCTTATTTTCTGTATACTGTTACAATAGTGCATGCTTACATTAAGCATAGCCAAAATTTCAAACACTGAGGTCAATATATATGCAAGTAAGCGAAAAGCTCAGGCTGCTCTAAATGTTTACTTTCAGACATATTTTCTACTCTGGGCTCTGCAAAAAGTCAATGAGAGTGGATAAACTGATATGGTCACATCAGGCGAGCAGCACTAGCTGTGAAAGACGCCCCCGACAACTTCTTTTCAACTTCTGTTTACTAGAGGGAGCCAATCAGAAGAAAGCTAGCTTAAAGGGAGGAGGATGGGAGCGAAAACAGCTCGTTTTAGACCAAGGACTGTCTCAGCCAAGCTGAGGGGCTTGCAGCAATGCACAGTATAAGATAAATATAAATTAATGATGCAAAGCTACTATTTTAGAGTCCACAAATAAAAATAAGAAGTTGGAAATGAGCATAAGGCAGCGGTGGCTGAGTGTTGGAGTTTGCATGTTGTCTCCATTTCTGTGTGGGTTTTCTCCAGGTACTCCAGCTTCCTCCAATAGTCCAGAGATATGTATATTAGACTAATTGGTGATTCTAAATTGCTGATCTTGCTGGAACCTATCCCAGCTGCCATAGGGCGAGAGGAGGGGTCTGTCGCAGGGCTAACACAGAGAGACAGACAACCATTCGCACACACATTCACACCTACGGTCAATTTAGAATCACCAATTAACTTAACCCCACTAACTGCAAGTCTTTGGACTGTAGAAGTAAACCGGAGTACCTGGAGAGAACCCATGCAGACATGGGGAGAACATGCAAAGTCCACACAGAAAGACTCCAGCCAGATGGTGGATTCAAAGCCAGGACCTTCTTGCTGTGAGGCAAAAGAGCTAACCACCGCGCTGCCAAGTTTAAATTATATTTAGCCAATTTGAAACATATTAGGGTCCAAAGTCCAACAGTACAACGTCAAGTTGAAGGAGCAATGTCATTCCTATATCATTCCGTGTCAAGGGATCAAAAACCTACAGTATATTAACATACTCAAAGCTGTAATAATCCCAGAGTGTTTTAGCCAGTAGCTCTCAACTGAGCATTTGACCTGACCTATTGAGCAAAAGAGAGTAGACTGGAAGGAGGTATTATTACATGAGACCTGCTCAGCTCCAGAGTTGTCCACTACTATCAGTTCTGCTCTCCTCCTGCAAGCCTTGAGCAGAAGCTCTTTGGGAAAGTGCAATACACTGACTGGACTGGGGAGATAAGCTCCATCCTGTGCGAGTGTGTGTGCATGAAAGCATGTCTTGTTAGGTTTTGTGTGGGTGTTCATGAGTGCTGCCTGCAGTCGATCATGGAGGACCATTGGCAGTGTTAATGAACTCTTGCTGGGCGAGTGTGTGTGTGCGTCCACGCTGGGTTTGTGTGTGCACTTTCCTCCCAGCAAAATGAAGGTTTGAGGTGAGAAGTGTATTGATCTGAGAGCCTCATCAACTTGGTGTGAGGAGATGTCAACTGCTTGGCCAGATTCGGTTACGTAACAGGCAAAGCTATCGACCTGCAGATATCCGCGAGTGTGCACGTAGGCATACACCTTCGGGTGTACAGTCATGCACAGAAGCGGCTCTTTTGCCTTCTATTCTGTACATGAGTCAGACGCCGAGCATCGATTCACTTTTTAAGAGGCTGCAGTCATAACACAGGTGTTTTTAGCAGGGATGGTTGACGTGTAAACATGCCCCTTTGCTTAAAGGTTAGTGAGTAAAAGGGGTGTAACACTCAGCCTGTTAACACAAATACCAAAAAGTGTCACATTAACACCTGCCACCTCAGCCAATCCTGCAGCATTGAGCGAAATGACAGGTCTTTGACAGCAATGCTAATTAATGATAGCTAAACAGCAAGGTTGCAAAAGAGAAGGGGCTGAAGTGACGACTGTATTTACATACATTTGCATGCTAATTAGAGATGCTGTCATATTAGCAAAAGGCAGAGATCAGGCTGATTAAAAAGCAAGAAGAAGCCACACATTAAGACATGAAATAAGGCACAGATGAAGAGATATGTGGTTCCTGCATGTTGCACCACTGGCTACTATAGAATTATTGGGTTATTGTTTTGGGGTTTCAGGGATTAGCAGCATCATTAACTTTTGTTGCTCCAGCAAACACAAAGAGCCTCCTTTGAGGGAGAAACAGAATATTATGGCACTTCAGTGATACCCCAATCTGAAATCAGATGGCAGCTGGCAGATGTGGACAGATTGGCACATGTACACGCTCCTATGTGTACATTCACTGGGGTGGACTGAGGTGAATGACATTCAGCACTTATGTTCAACATTAACTCAGGGTAGCGTGCATATTGTCAGCATCTTGATGTACTGTGAATGTGTTTTTTATTCATGCAGAGTTGTCAGATGCTTGGGGGATGATTACTGTCATTTCAGTCAAACAGAGCTGTCTCCCTCAGTTATTTAACAGTCTCTCTGCTGATCCTCTGGAAATCGTGATCAGTGTACTTCCTGTCAAGATGACAGAAGTGCTGAACTGTGGATGCATATGCATACCTGAGTCCTCAGAGTCCTTGCTGTCAGGGGCATCCTCCATATCATCATCAGACATCTCCATCTCCTCCTCTCGTCTGATGCCCATCAGCTGCTCGTTGTGCATGTTTCTAATCTCCTGCAAAACACAGTGAAAAGAGGGACGGGTCAAAACCGCAAAGACTCCAGGGTAATGCACATTTTAACAGCTGCTGATCAGAAAACTCTTTCATAGTTGATGCTAAAGGAAACCTGAGCTGTAAGGAAAACTTTTAACATATCGGTACAGAACAAAGGAGTGTAGCTGCACAGAGATGAAAAGGATAATATCAGAGCTAGGGCTCAGTTCCTTCTAAGGCTCAGAGATGGGGTATATGGTAGCACATATACAATGAGACCTCACAGTTTTGTACTTGGGGGAAAAAAAAACAAACAAAAAAAACAACACACACACACACACACACACACACACACACACACATTAAAGCAGCCATACAAATGCAATTCTACCATCTGTCAATGAAATCAAAGCTCCTCAATTTCACTACATACCGATTCACAAGAACAAACCATGATAAGTGTCTTGGTGCACATTGTGCCTGCTGTTGGTTTTTATGCCCATGTTTTATTCTAATTGAGGGAACATCTGGAAACACCAGCAGTAACTGTAAAATACCAATCTTCTCCATTTCATTTCACCCTCACAGACACAATCGCTAATGACTACATCCATCTGGAGACCAGTAATCAGAAGCAGGTTTCAAAATGGCTTAAAGATTAAGGTCATACCACTGAACTGAAGTGGCTGTAATTGAGACAAAACCTTCCAGGTTTGTGCCGAGAGAAAGTCAAAACAAACAAATTAAATCCTTGTGATATAACATACTGGTTAGATTGTTAAAACTTAGACCAAACAATAGAGATACTGTATGATAATCTGTGCACCCAGTTCTGCAACATGCTTGTACTTTAGTGCAAAGTATACCATCTCAACTGGTAGAAATATAATACACAGCCAATTTAGATAAACTGATTTTAAAACTTTGTACTGATTACATGGTCTGACAGGCTGATGCCTAAAAGTTTTAGCTTGTATTGTTCTGACATGATGTGAGAGAAGATGACTGAAAAGGTGACCTGATTTGATTTACAGATATATGCAACACATATTACCTAATATGATGAGGAAACTGCCAAATGTTATATGGTTTGATAACGTTTTCTTAATATACCAGCTGCACAATCGTCTATAGAGCTCAACCTTCATTGCTAATTAAAGGCTGAACTTTGAGACAACCGATTTGAAGCCAAAGGCATTAATCAATACCATCAATACCTTCTCCTGCGACTTGACTCATTTACAGTATTTAAAGTGATTTAAGCTTTGACCTCCATTAATTTATTTAAATCATTAAACGAGATTTGTGCTTTAGCACTGTGGCAAAACATACAAGCCATCACTTAACAAGCCTCTGTGAGCCTTCATTTCCTTTAAGATGATTTTTAAAGCCTAAAATTCATTTTTATTTATGTATTACACACAACTACATAGACAAGGACATGTGATCAACAGGGTGTCTTAGGCAATCAATGAAATAAAGACAGTTAAATGTGAAAACGCCTAGTATTTACTGAAATACATACAGAAAGACACATATGGTGTATTCTGTGTGTACAAACACCATCAGTAGATAAAGAGTGCTAAATCAATGAAAAAACAGATTGAAAACAATTTCTAAAAGCTAGAGGGAGCAAAAAGCAGCCCAGGAGTAAATACATTTAAAACCATCTGTCAGCTGACGTTATCAGCTAGAGCCCGTGGCACAGGTCAAACAGGTACTCCAAACACACAAGCACATGTAGACACACAGCCCTCTGTGCACAAGCACACATCCACTGCATATACACAAGCACACCACATAAAAATAGTGATTGAGAGAGACAGCTGTTGTCTGATTCTGCCTGGGAGCTGCAGCTCCTCAACACCGCTGCCCATTCCTCCATTATTCACCTTCAGGCCACAGAATGATACTCAATGTACAGTGTGGCCGAGAGTGAAACTGGCTGTCTTTGATGTTAAACTATCCCTAAACAAACACACTTACTTACCTATTTTCTATACACTGGACAGTGGCTGCAAGCACTACAGCCTCTAAGATGGATAAGTATGATCAAAGTAAAACCAAACCTGCCGTTATTTTGATCGTAATCAATGTAATGTAAAGGAATTATCAGTTGTACTGGGACTACATTTAAGTTGTAGCACCCACCTCTACGGCTCCATGCAGCTTTTGACTTTTTAAGCCCATTATTTTGGTTCTCTGACCATACACAATGTATAGTTGCTTTTTACAGCTCTTGTTACACCTCCATATATAACCAAAGGCAACAGCTTCCAGCTCACACAAGCTGAGTGCACTCTACCAGCCCAGCAATAAAGGTGTGGATACGTTTCTTGTAAGCTACTGCAAACTAAATTATAAAATGCAAGTGAACTTTCTGGATGTGTAAGCAGTCAATGGAGCATATGAATTTGTTTTAAAAGACCATTTTGCCTCCTTAAAGGTTGAATTTATTTTTTAAACCTGATGAAACTCATTTTTCCCTATCTAATGGACAACTTTAGAAGAGCTTTTTTTGCTAATAAAGAGCTGAGTGCTGCAGATGAAGTTATGCTCAAGTGCAAGACTGATCCAAAAGAGTGAAATTGTAAAACCAAAACAATGAGGTAACAGATAATGCTTCATAGTGTTTAGATGAACTGGGAGTAAGGGCACTGACTGATTTATTAGGTTAATGCATACTTGAAGATGCCTACCAGCTGCATGTGACCTCACTAGTTACGCTCACTCTTCCATAGGCCATTTTCCGGAACCCTAACAATCAGAGATAAAGACTCAACTCGGGTTAATGCTAACCCAACAGCTACAGTTGAAATTACTTCACTTATCTCTCACTTTGAGACAAGCACACAATGTCATGTAGTGTCTAAGTCTCTTCTCAGCTGTTTTAAGTGCAAAACAGTCTGAAGAGAAAACACTACAAGGAATGCTTTAACAGGGATGTTTTCCTTGTACCAGGACATATTTAGTAGGGTCTCTTTTGCTTGCATTTAGGGTCACGCTGTACACCCAGGTGTATGCAAGGAAGGCAAAGAACGGAGCGTGAGCGTATTGTTCAAGGACTGAGTGAGGGATGACAATAGTACAAAAGTGGTCTTTTCTGATGCCACTCAAGCATGTGCAATTAAACATGCATCATCCCACTTCCTACTTAATCATCAAGTTGTGTACTAAGAGACCCTAACATGAACTATTGCAAGCACAATTTCCGTTTTCATAATTCTGCAGTACATCTGATAATTGGAACAACAGTTCTGATTTGCACCACCTACCTTCAATGTGAAGTTTTTGCACAAGTTGACTGCTTCTTCTGCCATGACAGATTCTGTTATTAGTGGGCATCTTAATTGGGCTCTAACTTGAGTCTTAAAAGTGTTGTTTTTCATACTATGGTTCAAAGAAACTTACCAATCAGATATGCTCATATATGGTCCATTAGACCCAGGACTGCAACACATGCCAGATCCTCCATTACATACAACCCATCATCATGCCAATTAATGTTCCATTTGGCAGAGAGAGAAAATAGCGAGCAGACAGCAGATGACAAAAGTGCTGTTAGACTTGAAAATGAATATGCTTTTAGCTCTCAATATATGTTCCTCAATCACTTACTTGAGGGGAAAAAAAAACATATTCTAATTTATTGGTGAAGGGGGGGAAAAGGCTTGTACAGATTTACCTGCGTCTTGAACACACTTAGAGGCGGAAGAAACAGACTCACCAAACACCTTGTATCTCTTCATGGGGGAGACAGAGGTAGAGGAAGGGGTAGAGGAGGAAAGGGCAGAGGTCTGGACCTCAGTCTGTGTCTGGATCTCACAATGGCTCAATTGAGAAGGCACCTGTTCTGTAGCCTTGCTTCATTCAAAGTACTTACTATTACAAGGACTCTGCTCTTTCCCATTATTTCTTTATTATTATCATCACCTCTTGGGTATCAAAGAACATTTTAACTATCAGTAGAAAAATAAAGAACTTTACATTGAGACAGGCGTAAAATAAAATGGGATAATGTCTAATTTCCCATAAATAATGTGATTGACACAGTTAAATCAAAATGTACCAACCTCTGCTTGTTTGCGCCACATGTCCAGGTTCTTGCGCTGAGCTTTGGAGAAATGGTCCCATGCCTTTTGTTTGGAAGCAGCTTGGAATACAGACACAATCTGTTCAACTGTAGCAGGATGCAGGGAAGGACCAGTGACCACCCAAAGACAGAGAGAGAGAGAGAGAAAGAGAGAGGATAGTTGGGAAGGAGCAGAGGAGTGAAAAAGCGGAGTCAACTAGGGATGTAAAGAACTGTGTGTGTGTGTGTGTGTGTGTGTGTGTACGCGTTCATATGTATATGCATGTGTGTGTTCTACTTACCAGCTGATGCCAGTGCATCATCTTATGGATGGGTGATCAGATAGTTCCCAAAAGCAAAACTTCAATAAATCACACATTTGCCGCACAGAACACTTAAATTATATATGATAAAATGGTTTATGCAGAGCAAAGCCTGTTGCTCTTTAAAACATGTCTACTGTTGACTTTAATTAACCACAGCAGCAACTGTAGCACAAATTAATGATTTTAGTTCAGACTGAAACATAACAACTGGATCACTAAACTTGGCAGTCATTCATGAAACCCACAGCATAAACTGAAGTCTACCAAAGTCTTTCTAAAAGCAAGTCTTACAATTCTGTAGCCATCTTGAAATGTTTCCAGGCACATATCTGGGAAGCTACTTCACTTCGCTTCATACTACATACAGTAGCAAGCAAACTAATGGGTACTTTGTAACCCACTCAGTTTGATTATACCATACCTGTTAAATGCAATTAGCCAAATATAGCACTATGTCTTACACATTTTAACATATTAGCTTCAATCTTGACACTGGCTGAAGAGAGAGATTCATATTTTCTTTTTTGCTGTCAGTTCAGGTACCTTTAAATGCTAGTTGGACATATCACAGGTTTCAGAAAAATGACAGCTTTCCAGTCATAATTACATCTTGAATGCTGAAGTGAATGCTATTTAAAAAAAAAACAGAAATTATGGCAACTCTGATGTGATGTGAACAAGGCAAGGAGTACAGGCTCTCAAAGCTGCTAGCATGGCTGCAGACTTATTGTTTAATGAGGGACATTTTGCTCAGCAACTGCCAGCTGCCAAAAATAACCAAGGCTGACTCTGAGTATGCTACCGTTGACCACTATGCAGCTCCACTGCAGACGTGGGCTCTTAAGAACCTTGCCCAAGGACAACACGTTGCTGAAGTAAGAGTGTTCCTGATTTATTTTCCCTGTGCAGATGCCTCGCCTCTGAATACGCCATAAGCTTCAAGCCTTGCTGCTAAAACCTTTTACACAACTGTAACTACAAAGTCATTTAAAGGGTAGAGACTTGAGCCTGGACTTAAGTGAGGGAGCTTCTTTGGGTCATCGTGCCTAATTATCACAAGGCAACAAGCCAGAACCTTTAATTTTAAGGTCTCCATTTATCCTAGATACGATGTGTGTTTGGTGACAGCTGCTCTGGGTCTAAATTTATTCTGTGTCAGATTTTATCTTACATGCAGTACATCAGCCAAGTGATTTCCCCCACCAGCTACCTGTCTGTTGTCATGCAGGTGGTCATGGGTGGTCTGTGTATCTCAGAAGCCCTAATTCGCGCAAAGGGGAGTCAATAAGGCCACCAGTTAAGAGTGAGTAAGTGTGTGCGCTTGTGTGTGTTTGCAGAGTGGTGAGAGATAGCACAGTTCAAGGATCAATATCATCTTCCCAGCACCCTGTAATTTGATGGATCCAATCGATGGTCAGGGCAAAGAAGAGAGGCACATGTTCAGACAGACTTTCAGGCCTGTGAGCATATATGGAAATATTTATACATTTTGTATACTACTCATTTTCAACATGGCAGAAAGTCGGTCAAATACAAGCTCTTTACTGTCAATTATCTTTAGAAAAGAAGCATTCTTTCTGGAAAAGCAATATGCTTTTGAGTGTCAATGTATTTTTTCAGGGCTTTGAGCACCACAACTTCAAATGTAGTGACATTGCAGCAGAAGCCAAAATCTCAAAACCTGAGCATATAAAATGAAACTATATGCATGAATAGACACCACTAAAAAATTAGTTTGCCTGTTTTTTGTGACTTAGGTGAAGAGACCCTGTAAGGTGACATATTCCTTCACAGTTTACAATTTGTGGATGGCAAGTAGTAAACTACACAGACTTCAGCTGTTACGACAAATAAACAGCTCCCAACAGGAGAGCAGGCTAAGTTATCATGAAAATGCCCAGGAAAACTTAGACCAAGTCACAAATAGGAATGTGTTTGTATACTGTATGTGTTTGGCTGAAATAATTGAGGATGGCTAATACAAAAACAGGTCTGCCTCTATTTCTATGTGGTTTCTATATGGTTTACACAAATAAATATATACCTACCTTCTGTGTCTTACATGTACATTATTTACCTAATAAACAAAATGAAACAACAGCTGCAAACTAATGACTGTCTCTAAGGAGGTTACGTTGTATATAACATGCATGTGGTGACAAAGTGCTGCAGACTGTGGTGTAAATGAGCAGCTGAAGAGCTAAAGCTGTCAAAGGTGGGTTTTTGTAGGAACACAGTGTTTTGCCTTTGGCTTTTCATCAACTTAAATGGGCAAAGCATGCATTCCCTGTACACGTTTGGCCTCCAGTGTATTCTTGCAGAAAATGTACTGGGCTACTTACTACATTCATCTGACGGCAACCTTAATAACATTCCACCCCAGTGTTTTCTTCCACAAACAATATCAGCCTTTTTATTCCTCTGATTTTTAAAATATTTTGTATTTTAGAATAAACAAAAAGGGTGCAGGAACCTTACAGGAAACATTTTCATTGTTAGGAAAGAAATTAAACTTACCTTTAAGCCTTTCTCCCAACAACAATTTAGTACAAGACAAGATGGCATCTATGACACTATTAAACTTGACCTTAATATCCGCAGTGTGTAGGTCAGTATTTACATTTGTGTGCAAACACACAGTCTGTGCATCATGTCAGAGACTGTGAACAATGTCATACTTACTTTTTAGTGGATTTCAGTTCTCCAGACATACCAGACTTGATTTGGATTCTTGGAGTATTTGTCTAGCTTATAAACTATTTACAGTCAGTGTAGGTGTGCTATCCTAAAGCTTACACTGAACCAAAAAAAGATTTGACTCATGCCATCATATCCTCTTCCTGCACATGTATTGCACAATAAGGAGCCTACTTATAGTATATACAGTGTACATATTGTAATATACATCCAAGTGTGTGTGTTTGACTG
Source organism: Heterochromis multidens (assembly GCA_015108495.1). Taxonomy (NCBI): domain Eukaryota; kingdom Metazoa; phylum Chordata; class Actinopteri; order Cichliformes; family Cichlidae; genus Heterochromis; species Heterochromis multidens. The sequence continues at coordinate 25,994 of VUQS01062305.1, forward strand.
TACCAACTTACATTGAGCCAGTATGCCAGCCAGAGCAGTCTTGAACTTGTCTTTGGCTTCTTCCATCTCTTTTTCATGCTGACTCTTCTCACTCATCAGCCGGCGGATGTGGCTATTGGAGGACTGGATCATGGAGTAGAAGTTGTTGGCACTTCTGCGGTTAACTTCACCTCGTTCTAGCCAGGTCAGGAGCACACGAACCGCTTCAGGAAACTTACTGTCATCTGGGCAAGAAAGAGAAAGAGTTAGGCTCGACGCAGAAAAGAAAAATACGCTGTTCCTGTACAGTCTCACGAAACAAAGATGAGATGGAGCAGAGGAGTGCACCAAATAACAAGCATGATTAAAAAGCAGACACTTCTCAGCCATAATCCCATGAGGCTGCAATTTATGCTCTGCTTTCTGGTTAATAACAGATGTTTCATACAATAAACAGTGAAACGCAGGTTATATAGTAGTATTAAAAACATGTTCTTCTTTACTGAAAGTAGACAAAATAAAAGAAGGGTTAATATGAGCAAGGCAACACTAAAAACATGAAAAATGGAAAAAAGCTGCACTGCTGGATGAAAAGGAAAAAAATGACTTATTATGACAAATGGTCATATATTTGGAAACAAACAACATTCAACATTGTGGACTTTAAAGACAACTAAGGGGCGGGGGGGATGAACCGCATTTATAGGTGGTCTGGGTAAAAAGTTCCTCTATAGGTGTCTTGTCATTAAAGCAGGAGTTGGGTTATATAACTGGCTGGGAGAAACAGCTAAATCCTTTTTCCCCTTTGGCGAAGAAAACCTAAATCTGAAGCAATAGTTGGGATAAAAGTTTTCACAACAGCAGCCCAAAGTGATCAGAAACAAATCCTTGGCTAGAACAGCACAGTGTTGGAGTTCTTCTCACCAAAGGCTGGGGTAGGGAGAGCTGAAAAAGACTCACGCAGATGGTTGAGAGGCACAAAGTCACAGCCATTTTGTTATTAGGCAACTGTGACTGAGACCTGGAAGTGTCACTGCTCATTAGTGAAACAAGTTTATTCAGCCAGAAACTCGACAGAAAGCTGAGAACGGGAGAAAGAGCTGAGAAGAAAAAATAGAGAGGATGAGCAGGGAGGAGAGTGCAGAGAGAGGAGAGTAGAAAAGAAAGGACAAGATAAGACAGAAGCATGTGCTGAGGGGAGAGTAAACTGATATACTGTGTTTAACAGCCATTTCGTAACGTCTTTTGAAAGCAAATTTGTTAGAACATCAGAATTACTTTCTCAGATTTACCAGCTGCAGTTTATAGCTGTTCCTGTAATGTCCTGCACAGGGAAATCCAAGCAAGCACACATACTCAACTACTGTCATGCCTTATTCTCTACCGTGTCAGTTTATGGATTGCATGAATAAAGACAGTGCCATGAGACCTATTTTTGTATTCTCACAATAACAATGTGACAGAAGTAAATACATTTCTTTCACACATGTGACAGGTTTTTCTCTTCTGCCAAGCTGTGTTTCTTATATTTGTGCTCTCATTTCCTGTATGTTTTTCATTGTACATGCTTCACAGATTGCCGGCATCCATGTCTACCTTTGATCTTGTCTCCCAGCTGGCTGCACTCATGCTCAGAGTAGTGGACAATGGGAGGAGGGGATGGTGGCCGGAGGCGATCTTCTTCCATCTTGCGTCTGTGACGCTCCTCTCTGGCCAACATGCGCTGGCGACATTCCCACTCATAGAGGTCATCTCTGGCCTGTGCGAAGTCGACGTGGAGGCGCCCAGTGTCTTTTTTGTCTGTGCTGGAACCCAAACGGATACGATAACCTAGGAAGGAAAAAAAAAAAAAAGTAAATAAAACCAAAAAGTGGTCGAATGAAGTGGGAGGTGGATAAGAGAAACTAATGTGGAGAAGCAGATGGAACAATGGTAAACTTACCAACAGAAGTGAAGTATTTTGTGTACACAGACAGTTTTAATGTAATTTTTGTAGTGTGATGTGCAATCTGCAGGTGCATAAATGCATGCTTAGTAACAGCATGATCACAGGTATTATGAGTATGTTAGCCTACTGCTTTCAGAATATAAGTCTAAACCACTGCTACACTTTTCCAGTCTCTCAAAGCCCCTAGTTTTATTAGTGACTTTACAGCTGAAAACAACAATAAAAAAAAAAAGAGTAGAGGGTAACATGTGACATCCCTCATCAAATTTTGATTGACAAAGTCACGGTTACACAGTCTCCTGTGACGCATAGACCACTGCAGCAATGCAATGCATGAACGCTTCTGATTCTGGACATCTGTCAGCTTCATACTTCCTGTTTAACTCAGTTTCTCATTAAACTGTGTTCATTTGTCTATGATACTTTCTATTAGTCTTACACCTTCTACACTGCTCACAAAAAAGGAGAAAAAAATGATTGAAGTTATACTTGACTGAACTGAAAAGCAATACATTAAAAAGTAGTGTGACACTAAAAAGGTATGTGTAGTCTGTACACAGTGGGGATTCCCTCTGTGCTAACAGTGAAACACTTTCCATCATTTCAAAATTGTGTATTTAGATCTAATGAAATCCACTGAAGACACTTTTTATTGCGGTCTACCTGTCGATTCACCTCTAGCATGCCCTCATCATTATTCTCTTTTTCTTGTTAGATCCTTTAGTTTGAGAAGATATATTAGCTGTGGGGTTTGTGGAGTACAGAAGGCCTGCATCCTTTTGGGAATACACAAGGGAGACTTAGAGAGGCCAATTACTTCTCTAGTGGCACTGAAAGACCACAATATCCCTCATTACCCCCTCTTCTCCTCACTAGTTCCCACTTATCCCCACTCTCCCCTCCTTACTCAATTTCCACTAATGGCTGGTTGTGGACTGAAGTGAAATCTGGCCCATTTTGTGATTTAATTGCTTTGAAATGATCAGAGTGCACATCCAATGTGTGTTTTCTGTCGCACACGTGCAAGAGCGTGTTTTCCAACTGAGCAAAGTAATGATGTGCGGTGTGATTTACTGATGGGCCCAACATACTCTCATCAAAGGAAAAATAAAAGAGGGTGAAACAGTGTTGGATGCCAACAAAAACAGGAAAAGAAATGAGCGCGAGTTCAGGGGTTTCCACTCCTGTCTGCTCTCTCTGCTTCAGGCTCCCAATCTACTACTGCTTCAATATTTCATATGAGATCTTGGTGTGCTGGGGCTGCTTGAGTGGGTGTCATTTCTAGGTACTGTTTGCACAGGGTGTGTGCATGTGTGTGTGTGGGGGTGGTATTATTTATGGGGGAAATGCACAGCTATGTCATCACTCTAATATATAGACCCCCACTCCCACATCTCACTGTAAAGAGTATAGGCAGATGAAATCAAGGGATCTCTCATTCAAACACACACTCAAACATACACGTACCTGCCTGCCTACCTGAACACACAATAATGCTGTGAATATTTTTTAATTGGGTGCTGGGTTAAGGGTTTTTTCTTTTTTTTTTGGACAATCGGTTTGCTCTGAGAGATTTAAGATGTCTGTAGTCTAGAAGCTGCTGTGAAAATGAGGATTAGATAATATAAGAGCCCATAAGCCAATGACACATGGGTAGTAGAGATGGGATTTTTTTTTTGCCTTAATGGTAAATGGTAGTTTTCCATTTCAGAATGATCTTTTAGTGCTCTACTTAATAAAGAAATATGAAAGCATTCTTAATAACTGAATGCCCTTTTTGTGGTATAGCCATAAGGTTTAAGTTGTTCTTCTTAGTTCTTAAGTAATCATATTTTTTGTAGTTTGGCATGGTGGATGGCTCTAAATAGTACAAACCTTGGGTGCTGAGGGTGAATTAAATCTGCACTGCTAATTAAATTAGCTGCAGATTATCAATTAATTTGTTTTAACACCATAATTTTTTATATTTGACTCAGAGTTAGCAGGATGCATGACTCAAGCTCTATGTCTGATACTTCTTACCTGCTGGTTTACTGGGATTTCCCAGTACAACCATCTCAAGGGTTTACAGAGAATGGTCAGAGAAAGGAGAAGATATTCAGTGAGTGGCAGTTCTCTGGGTGAAAATGCCTTGTTGATACCAGAGGTCAGAGGAGAATGACTAGACTGCTTTGAGGTGATGCGATGTCCTGTCTTCCTCCCATCACCCCCAACCGGTCATGGCAGATGGCTGCCCCTCCCTAAGCCTGGTTCTGCCGGAGGTTTCTTCCGGTTAAAAGGGAGTTTTTCCTTCCCACTGTCGCCAAGTGCTTGCTCATAGGGAGTCGTCTGATTGTTGGAGTTTTCTCTGTATTATTGTAGGGTGTTTACCTTAAATATAAAGTGATTGTGATTCGGCGCCATATAAATGAAATTGAATTGAAATTGAACTGAATTGACAGGATGGCAACAGCAACTCAAATAACCACTTGTTACAACCAAGGTATGCAGAGGAGCATCTCTGAACACACAACACATTAAGCCTTGAAGCAGATGCGCTACAGCAGCTGAAGATTGCCCCTCCTGTCAGCTAAGAACAGGAATATGAAGCTACATTTCACAGTGCCCCACCTGATGAGTCTCAATTTCTGCTGCTATATTCAGATAGAAAAACCAAATTTTGTCGTAAACAACATCCATCCTGCCTTGTATCAGTGGTTCAGACTGGTGGTGGTGTAATGGTGTGCGGAATATTTTCTTGGAACACTTTGGGCCCCTTAGTACCAACTGAGCCCAACTGAGCATCGTTTAAACAACACAGGGTATCTGAGTATTGTTGATGACCATGTCCATGCCTTTAAGACCACAGTGTACCCATCTTCTGATGGCTGCTTCCAGCAGGGAAACATGCCATGTCACAAAGCTCAAACCATCTCAAATTGGTTTCTTGAACATGAAAATGAGTTCACTGTACTCAAAACGCCTCCACAGTCACCATATCTCAATCCAATAGAGTGCCTTTGGAATGTGGTGGAATGGATTTTCATCATGGATGTGCAGCTGACAAATCTGCAGCAACTGTGTGATGCTATCATGTTAATATGAATGGGAATCTCTGAGCAATGTCTCCAGCACCTTGTTGAATCAATGCCATGAAGAATTGAGGCAGTTCTGAAGGCAAAAAGAGGGTCCAGCCTGGTACTAGCAAGGTGTACATTATGAGTATCTTTTTAGCAAGGGTCTTGATGTTTTCTGACACAGTTGTTTGGTTTGTTTGTGGTAGGAGTTTGACCAAAGCACTGAAGTGCTCCAATTAAGTCATATAATCTTGTCAATGAAAATAAGAATGGCAGTAGGACATCTACATGCTCACTTTGTGAATATCCAAAGTTGTACTTTAACTAGAGAAATGCACACAATTATATCAATAAGACTTTAAACAATAAATAAAATTAAGGTTTCAGATTTATGACCTCTTACCTGACAGGAAGAGAGCCTTGTCCACAGTAGACTCCTCCGCAAATCTGATATGGCAGAAGTTCTTCTTGCTTTTGCGTATGGCGGTGATATCACCACACTGTCCAAAGACCTCCATGATAAGCTGCTCTGTAGCATTTTCCGGCAGACCACCGACAAACACTGTCTTACACCCTGGAGGGCGCTCTCTCGTGGCCGGAGGGGGAAGGTCTGTGACAAAGAAGAGTATTTACAGCTATGTGCGAAGCATCACCAAGTTAAAATAAAAAGACAAGGAAAAATCTAAAAATCTAACCCCAATAATGCAAGTAAAAGGGTAATTGGTAGATAGCACTTCTTAATGTTCGCAGTTCAAAAAAAGCCCTCTGCAGTGTTTCTCATTCACACACACGCACACACATACAGTCACTGGTGTGTGAACTTAAACACAGACAACCCAAAAATAATTCAGCTAAAACACTTTATTTTGAGCATGAATTTTGCTCTCTGTAAAGCTGAAAACAATCCATGCAATGGTAACTATTGATTGTATTTTGCCAGAGGAGAGCGTTTTTCTTCAAAAGTCAATGCAAAAACCCCCCAAACAAACAAAAACAAACAAACAAAAAACCCTCCCCCCCAAAAAACCCCACCATTATATTGCCTGAAAAGAAAAAGAAAATAAAAAAAACAAAAAACAGTACTGTTATCACTTTATTATAAACACATATTTTTCAGCTTTTAATTGAAAATGTGTTTATTCTGTCCTTTTTTTTTTTTTAAACAAGGGACATCTGTATATTAAACATGCATACAAGTTAAAAATAAAGATGAGAATATAAGAGAACTAAAGCCAACCATACAAATAAAAACTGGTTTATCATGTACAATAAAAATATCCATTAAAATAAATGTAAGAGAAGACTCTTGGTGCTACGAGAAATGCAAAAATTAGATAATAATAAATAATTATAGCATAATAAAGCATCCCATCACCAAATAATGACTAAGACAGACAAAAGCAAATGCAGAGTAATAAAAGAGCATAAATGAAAAAATACCCCTCAGAACAGGCCTCTACATTCAGGTTGAGAATAATGAGGGCCAGATCACAGCAACATTAAAGAGGAAGATGGCATCTGTATATAATACAAGCAAAGACCAAATTCTGAGGGTGATGCTGTACATTTTCAATTAAGTCATATTTAAAACATGGCATTCATTACCTAAAAAAATATAAAGCTTAATGCATGAATAATGATACCTTGGAGCAATATATTTTTGTTAGAGAAACTGAAATATCAAACCATCCTATCCATGAAAATGAAATCCTATTGGCCCCAAAGTGACAGATTTTTTAATGTGAAAGGTCTCTTGCACTGCAGAAATCACTTATTCATCAGAGATGAATGTTGACTGCTTAAATCTCCAATAGATCAGGCTTCTCATCCGTGATGAATATGATTAGAGGGGTCTATGAGAAGTGAACCAGCTAATCAGTGTAACGCAGAGGATGCTGTATTTCTAGATGTCTACTAGGAAGCCTCTGCAATCTCAGTGCAACTGGGGGCTGAACTTGGTTGGATACCTGAGATATATGATGAGGGTTGATCGGATCAAGGATTTTAGTGTTTACTGGCAGTGATAGATTTAGTAGTAGATTTTACTAGTGGCAGTAAAAGCACAACAAAAAAGTTGTTGTTTTTTTTTTCCCAGTAATAGCTGTTAAGAGTCTGGCAGCACCCTCTGTACTACAATTAGAGTTTCCTATCCTGCCTTCTGGTTCAGTTTTTAAAGGATTCATCTGAAAAGGTGATACAGGTACAAAGTGCACACATATACATTCAGAAAAAAAAACTGTACATTTTTTCTCATATTTTACTTATTTTAACATATGAACAGGTGAATACAATTTCTGATCCATGTGCTTCGTGTTTTTCATGTTCTTTTTTACCATTCACACAACGCACAACCAATTACTCTTTTAAGACAATGAAAAGTGATGCATTGATGATTGTAAAGCAAAAACTCAACTTTAATGAAAGCTCTGGATTCAATGCTCTGTCTTCAATCCAACCCTATTCGACAGCAGAAGATTTGGATGATAAAAGAATGAATGAGAGAAAGATGCAAGCAGCTGTGCAGCTTCTCAGCAGGGTGGCTGATCTCATTCTGAAAAGCAAAGTAAACTGGTAGCGGACTCATTCTGCAGTTTCACATTCAGCAAGCTGCAATGTTTAGAAGTTTTGGTAACAATTTATATTAAGATAAACAGTTTATTAGCTACTATAAAACACTAATACCTTATTCTCCATGACCATAGTGTTTTTAATCAATAACCTCCTAATTACTAATAGTAATAATAAAAAGTTGTCATTTATGAGTTATGTTCTTAATAAATTTTGCTGAGTATGTGTCTTGTAAGGGGGTAGTACCACAAGAATAGGCATTCTCTCTTAACAGCACTTAATACAATCAACACAGTTTCAATATGATACATCTTTTGAACTCAACTTGTATTTTTGACATGTTATTTGGCTAGGTTTAGGCACCAAAACAACTTTTTAGGGTTAGGTTAACATACAAGACCATAGAAAGCTTCATTTTCAAGGCAACTTATTTACCTGAGGTCTTCTACATAATCTGGATTGCTTTCTGTTCCATCACTGATTACGATGGATGATAACTGCCTACTAATCGCTGCAGTCAGTAGATTAGGGCTGTGAATGACCATCCCTATGAGACTCATCAGAAGTGATAACGAGAATTCAATGGGCAGTTAACATCTGGAGTGGGTGCACACACAGATAAAAGTTAAAAATATGTGTGATCCTACACAACAAAAAGCTCTGTCAGCTGAAAATGATGCAGCAAGTTGATGGAGTACATTGGTTCATAGCCTTGAACAATCACAGCTTCTTTCAGCTGCTTTTCATAAAATCTCTGCAGTGGACGGTTTTTAAAGGGGACAGTTCTACGTGTACTGACTGTTTTCTTGTTTAACTGCAAAGGAATAAATCCTTGCATTTTTAATGTGTTTAAGGTGTTAAGAATAGGGCTTTTTAACTGCAGAAGCTGTGTGCCATAAACAATTTTATTATTTCTGGGTTCTGCGGAGGCAACTTTAGATTAGGCGGTAGTTTCTTAGTTAAGCGCAAGACATTATCAGCTAGGAAGCTTTAATTCTGAGTTACTTGGAGACTATTCACACTTGTAGTTTTTCTATTATGTAAAAGTTAACATCTTACCGTATTATTTACAATAATTAACCATATGCTATTAGGGGAGGAGACTTTTCTTTTGGTACTACTATCTTATAACGTCCATACTAAACAAAGCATATTAAAAATGTAATCATGTAAAACTTCATTGCTTACTATCAATAACAAGTAATTACTGAATGGCCTAGCAGATGTACAATATGGTCACACAGAATAAAGGACAAACAAGTGCTTCATAATCTCTAATAAAGAGCCAACTGGCTATGCACTCTAATAATAACTAGCTAATGGTGAATTGTGAACTTTAACTGTGGTCAGAGTCGGGCACAGTTTAAAGCCTTGCTCTAGGCAATAATAAACTTTATATTGCTAACTGTTACACTGTTCAGTTATTATAAATACAACAATATACTGGAGCACGTAACAGACAGAAGAAAAAAGTTAGGGGAAAGAAGTCTAGCTGTGAAAACATAACGATCCAAAGTCAGAGTTTTCTTTTGGCTAAAAAGCTTTATCAGCTCATAATCCCCTGCTGTCAGAACTCCTTGTACTTGCATGCAGCACTCTGAAGAGCTGCAAACAAACTTTATGTCCCTGAGACTGAGCCAGCAGCATCCCTCTCTTTTAATTTTTTTCTATATCTCTCATACCTTTACACACAGGCTCCCACAACCCATCCCTCCCCCACGTCTCCTTTTCTTTAAATGTGACCGTTAAAGCAAAACATCGACTGTTTCATTCCTTGACCTCTAGAGTTGGCAGATTAGACTAGTTTTTCAGTTGAGATGGACAGAAAAAGTAAAGGCAGAGCAGAAAAAGCTGCGATAGCACGAAAACGCTTTGTTGGCAGATGCAACAAAGACTTCCAAATTAAATGACCTTTTCGGTCCACAAGCGGCCGATGGAGCAGGGAGGACAGAGAAGGGAGAACAGGTGCAGTGCAGAAATAACCTAATGTGACAAGTTGTAACTTATCTAAAAAAATACAGTGGAAAGTCTTGGTTATTTTGGCTTAAATCTGTTAATTTCTGTGTATCTTTTAAAACTTAGCAGGAGTGAAATCATTTTGCAATCCCCTCGGCTGCCTGCTGTGCTACTGAATCGCACTGTTTATCACAATAGAACATTTTATGCAAATGAATTAGAAACAACTCTCCAGATGAGCTATTTGTGATTTCCAGATTACAGTAAATACATGATATCATAGAGGATATCAAAGCATTTATGAACAGTGCAAGTGATTGCATTTTATGCAAATATAATAAGCCAGTGAACCTGAGGCTAAGCAAACATAGGAAGAGGATGGATGGATCAGCTTTTGCAGGATCTTTTGTGGAAATCATTGTGGAAATCATACCACACAAATGCTTAAAAAAAATTGTAACTATGCATTTTTGACGATGCACGTAAAGGAAACGAGGAGAGACGAGAGAAAATAGAGCAAAGGGATAAATGGAAGAGACAAAACTGAATTTTAGCAGGTTAGAAAAAACTAATATAATAAAACACAAAACACTGCCTCCAAAATTACCCTGTGATTTTCTATTGTATTAGATTGAATTATACTGCACATACAGTTAAATGGAGGTGGCTATAAAGCAAACAGACTGGCTAATTTTTAGTCCAGCCCTGTCCCAGAAGGCTGCTATCTGTATGACCACCCAGTGGTTTGCTACACTCTCGCAGGTTATTGCAATCCATCACCTTGACTGGCCAGACACCTTATTCATGGTCTGAGAAGATGCCACAAAGAGGAGGCTTTGTCCCTCAAAGGGCTATAATTCACAAGATAAACTACATCTAGACACAATCAAGTACCTATGTTTAGTTTATCCATGTCAGGGGTAAACAATAAGAACTAACCCATGTACATGAAGAATTACGATGGAGAAAATGGTACTTCTCTCTCACAACTGAACACACACCTCCACATCAGTCTGTTGGTAATTTGTTTGGTCTGAAGAATTGGTTGCTGCAAACACTTACACTATATTGCCAAAAGTATTCACTCACTCATCCAAATCCTTCAATTCAGGTGTTCCAATCACTTCCATGGCCACAGGTGTATAAAATTAAGCACCTAGGCATGCAGACTGCTTCTACAAACATTTGTGAAAGAATGGGTCGCTCTCAGGAGCTCAGTGAATTGCAGCGTGGTACCGTGATAGGATGCCACCTGTGCAACAAGTCCAGTCATGAAATTTCCTCGCTACTAAAGTAGTAGTGTGCAGATGTCCCCAACTTTCTGCAGAGTCAATAGCTACAGACCTCCAAACTTCATGTGGACTTCAGATTAGCTCAAGAACAGTGCGTAGAGAGCTTCATGGAATGGGTTTCCATGGCCGAGCAGCTGCATCCAAACCTTACATCACCAAGAGCAATGCAAAGTGTCGGTTGCAGTGGTGTAAAGCACGCCGCCTCTAGAGCAGTGGAGACATTTTCTCTGTAGTGACAAATCATGCGTCTATGTCTGGCAATCCAATGGACAAGTCTGGGTTTGGCAGTTGCTGGGAGAACGGTACTTGTCTGACTGCATTGTGCCAAGTGTAAAGTTTGGTGGAGGGGGGATTATGGTGTAGGGTTGTTTTTCAGGAGTTGGGCTCAGTGCCTTAGTTCCAGTTAAAGGAACTCTTAATGGTTCAGCATACCAAGACATTTTGGACAATGCTCCCAACTTTGTGAGAACAGTTTGGGGATGGCACCTTCCTGTTCCAACATGACTGCGCACCAGTGCACAAAGCAAGGTCCATAAAGACATGGATGAGCGAGTCTGGTGTGGAAGAACTGACTGGCCTGCACAGAGTCCTGACCTCAACCTGATAGAACACCTTTGGAATGAATTAGAGTGGAGACTGTGAGCCAGGCCTTCTCATCCAACATCAGTGTCTGACCTCACAACTGCACTTCTGTTCAAAAATTCCCATAAACACACTCTTAAACCTTATGGAAAGCCTTCCCAGAAAAGTTGAAGCTGTTATAGCTGCATAGGGTGGGCCAACATCATATTAAACCCTATGGATTAAGAATGGGATGTCAAGTGCATATTTGTGTGAAGGCAATATAGTGTATCTGCAATGAAAATTTAGGCATGTTCAGTGGAGTCGCACTTGTATTATACAACGCTGGCCCTAAATACATCAATATCAATAATAAGCCAAGAAACTAAAAGAAACAAACTAACCAAATGTTTCTGAGCATCCTTCCTAAATATTTTATACTGTTTATGTTCACATGTTCTGACTAGTACACATCACAAGAATGCTAAAAAAAAAAAACCCTTTAAAGACAACTATAAAAACTCTTCTCTTACAACACCCTCAGAGATTTGGATAAGAAAGACAGTTATCAAGGTTTGAAGTGGGTCCATAGGTCCAAATATTGGGAGTAAAGCCTTTCCAAACCATAAAAAAAAAAAGAGGTTAGACCACTTAAGCACTAAATAGTTGAGTAGGCAAAAGAGGCAGCAGAGAAGGTGAACCAGTGATCAATGCTGAATTGGGAGGGTTTGACTGAAGTCAAGGGGGAGGACGCACTGAGAAGAAGGGCTTGATGAGGATGTACGCTGATGGTAAGGTTATGCACACTGAGGAGATAGAAGAGGGAGAGAGCACAAGAGCTGGGGGAGGGCTGAAAGGGTTGTTGTTGCTCAGCTAAAAGGTCAGTGAGCGAGGATGCTGCATGCGGTGTCAGGTTGAGTGTGTGCAGCTAGAGGGTAATGACTACTTGTGATGGACACCATATGCAACCTTGTTGCCAAGATGCGAGTGCTTTCCTGTGATATTTGCTTAACGCCTCAATGCAGCTAATGCCAGTGTTTGTTTCCCTGTAACAGCTCAAACCGTGTGCAACACTAACACGGCTCTGGTTCCAAGCACCAGCCCTTAGTTATAAAACGAATGAGACTACTGTACCAGTGATCCATACACATTCCATTTACAGTGAGCTTTATACTGGCTCAATGGTGAAGTATAATCCAACTGTATTATATGTTCTCTGGGTAAACACATGACAAAGACTTCAAATAACTTCATCTCCTAACAATTTGTCCCAACCACCACTGTTTTGCATCTCAAAGCACTTTTGACAGCATGCAGTATGAAATAATGATTCAGTGCTATCACAATGTTCTCTTCTCACTCACCCATCAGTTCTGTCATACTGGGAAGACAACACAGCTTTAGTGAGACAGATGCTGACAAGATCATATTCTCAAAAATAAAACTTAATGCCATTTTACATTTTTTGATATGAAAGACTGGGTAAACTTTTTTCTGCTAAGAAAATCTGGTATACAGTAGTAGCTTGTGTAACTGCACATTTCACTATCCAACAGTATTGGTAGAAAAAACACCCTAGAAAAAAGACCCAAGATTTTCTACTGCTTTCTGCATATCAAACTTTGTTTTAGCTGTAGAGGTCCGCAGATATATCCCACATGTCATGTCCAGCCTTGTCCTTTAGTTCACTGAGAGGGATCCTGAGAATTTTCAGTTTAGGTGGGATAGCCATTGATCAGCCACAATATTAAAACTAATGACATGTGAAATTAATAACATTGATTACCTCATAAAAATGGTACCTTTCAGGGTTGGGATATAATAAGCAGCAAGTGAACAGCCAGGATTTGAAGTCTATGTTGAAGACAGGAGAAAATGGGTATGTGTAAGGATTCAAGCAACTCTGACAAACGGCCAAATTGTGATGGCTATTTGACTGGTCAGAGCAACTCTGAAATGACAGATCTTCTGGGGTGAAGTTAGTAGCTTCAAAAAGGTTGTCAAATGAAGGACAGCCAGTGATATGGAGTGATGGCTGGCTCGTGTGGTCCAATCACACACAAAGGCAGATGTAGCCCAATGTAGACCATGGAACAACAGGAGGAAGAGACCTGGTCTGACAAATCATCTCTCATTAACATTATGTTGATGGCAAGATGTGTGTATTCCACAAACACCCATTCATGGCAGAAGGGTAATTTTCCTAACCACACCCCCCAAAAATGTTTAGGAATGGTTTGAAGAAACATGACCAAGAGTAGCGTTAAGTTGGCTTCCAAATTCCCAGCATATCTAAATCCGATTTAGTCTCTGAGATATGCCGGTCCCCTCTTTCAACTTAAAAGTTTGGTGTCTAATGCCTCATGACACCTTCAGCGGTTCTGTAAAGCTCTGTTAAGTGCAAAGCTCCTTTGGGATTTGGACTGATGATCAACCCAGACATTTACATTAGGAAATATTACCTTAAGGCTCAGCCACATTTGTTTTTAACATTATTTCTCAGTTAATGTTTATCAGACTGGAAATACTGGAAATGGAAGGAATATAGGAACAGCCACGAGTCAAACTGTAGATGTGGTTATGTGGTGTATGCCTGACTATAGTTAAGTCCATAAGAATTTGACAATGTAATTTTTGTAATTTTCCCTCTGAGATCTGGGTCAGTATTCATTCACACTGTGAAGCGCCATACGATCAGTTCTGTAGCATTTGGCTGAATCTGAGCAGCGGGTGTAGCCCTGTACGCTTGACGGAATCATCTTGCTACTTCTATCAGCTATCAGATCATTAATAAACACTATGATGTGACTTGTTCCCACTGGCAGCCATAACATTGCCTCCATGATGTTTGACAAAAGATGTGCCCTGCTTTGGATCACGAGCTGTTTCTCTCCTTCTCCATACTTTCCACCTCCCATCATTCTGGCACTACCTTGGTTTCATCTGTCCAAGAATTTTTTTTCCAGAAATGGGCAGGCGCAATTAGTTGGACAAAGAGGTGATTCCCTTCAACCAAGAAATTCTATCCAAGTAAATCATAAAGAGAACTGGCGATATACGACAACCTTGCCAAGTACCTGAATTGGTTTTAGTCAGTCACCTTACCTGGAAAAAACTTTGAGAGAGACAGTGAGCTGCTGACCTCAACACCACAACTCACAGAAACACACAGTCAACCCATCTTGATAAGGCAGCAGTTCTCACTGGGCATTAACCATTCCTCTAGACCTCCTACAGAGGTACTTGACTTTCATGAGAAGAATCAAACCTAGACAGTTTCTCAATTGTCTGCCTATTTTAAAATACCTGGCTTATAGATTAACTGCTTTTGTGTGACACTGGAATAAGTGACAGGCAAAAAGATCATAAGTAGAGATTGGGATCAAAAAAGTGAGAGAAGACTAAGTGGGACAGAGTAGAAAGGCAGGGAAGTACAAAGTAAGAACAAGAATGAATGAAGAAGGTTACCAATTAAGCCTCATGTCCATGTGCCACTAACGATTGAAAAGGTTCCAGGTTTTGGGCACAGATCATCTTGCACAAAAAGTTTTCACTCGTGCTTGTGACTGTGAGTGACTGTGACAGGCTATAAAGTTGTTGGGTAATTTCTTGACAAGCTGATCCCTCATTTAGCCTCAGGGTTTGTAGGTGCCCCTGAACAAAGTACCTGGCTCATTTCTCTACTTGCTCCTGACAACTAGCTAGAAATATGATCCAAGGTGAAGTTAAACTTTTAATCTGCTTTTCTCTCTGCACTATATTGTCACATATACTGAGCCATAATGCATACAGCAGACAAGAATATCTTAAAACAGCTTTAAATGTGCGGTGAAAAACAATATTTGCCTAATAAAATTCAAGAGAGTGTGTTTTGTTTTGCAAAAGGATTGTAAACTTGCAAATGCTAATGTGGTAAGGAGCTTTTCTTTCAGTTCACCTTGAAGATGACATGTAGCACTTGTTTGCAAAAAAGTCCCCAGGCGGGAAGTTTTATGTAGCAGGAAATCCGTAAAGCAGAGGTGGGATCAATCAAAGGACCCCCCACTATTTTGCTTCCTAACTTGGAATAATTGGAAGGTGGTGGTGAGATAAATATAAACGTCAGTATGTGAAACACACAAATCTTCAGATTATACAAAGTGAGATTTTGCCCTGAGAATTTCCACACTGTTTGTATGAATGTAAATGCAGCTCATAGTGAATAGGTGTATCTTCTCTTGTATTGACATGGTTTGCTGATATTTTTCAGTGGAATAAAAAGTTTAAGCAAAATTTAAACAAAACCTCATGAATGAAATCCTACAAAGCGATAAATCACCCAAACAGATATATATGATCAAATCCTCAAGAAAGAACTCACTTTGTCTTTTCATCTTTTTTTTTTGGCATCCAGAGTAATGTTCTATTCAATTCAATTCAATTTTATTTATACAGCGCCAAATCACAACAACAGTCGCCTAAAGGCAAGAGAAAACCCCAACAGACGACCCCCTACGAATAAGCACTTGGCAAAAGTGGGAAGGAAAAACTCCCTTTTAACAGGAAAAAACCTCAGGTAGAACCAGGCTCAGGGAGGGGCAGCCATCTGCTGCGACCGGTTGGGGGTGAGAGGATCTTTTGGGCAAAGAGCTTTTGGGCAAAGATGTTGTGGGACTTCCCTGTCATTCCACACATGCATCAAAAGCATAAGGACACTGAGAACAGAAAGTAGAATCACATATAGAACAGAGCAGACATGAGCTTGATGTGGGTTGCACAGTTGCTTGCGTGGCAACTGTCGGCAGGCTAAAGCAATGTAAATAAGAGGTCCTACTTAATATTTCCCAACTGGATCAGCAATCAGCTGATGTCAGCAGGATTGGGGGCTTGACAATGTGGCCTTCTATGCTCAATCTGAGCTAATGCTATGCTCAGAAAATCAAAATCAAGATCATAATAATTTTTAAAAAATGATGTATTTGGAAACTGGACCCTATTTAGGGTTGTTTTTAAATCAAGGTGCTGCATCTAATGCTCTAATACGAGTAGATGTCTTCTATATAAGTGTGATCTTTTTTAGCTGTAGCAGAAGAAAAGGCTGTAGCAGTGAGGGGAGCCGGTGTAGGATTAGCATAATACTATGACTTACTGGGGTTGGGGGGGAACAAGGTGCAGCTTTTGCAGTGGATGATCTCCTTGACAACCGGTATGTCCTGGGAGAGAGGTGCAGGTACCATACCGAGGCCGGGCATCATTGGGTTCATGGGGGTAATTCCAGCCATCATGCCAAGGTTAGGGTCGAAATCTGGAGGCAGGAGAGAAATATGAATGAGATCAAACAGTAGCTTCTTCCAAAGGGAAAAAAAAAGTAACACCTACACAGTAACAACAAACAGACTTGCACTGAAGAGGCCACCTTTGGTCAGATATCACCTCAGCCCATACTAAATCTTTTAAGTTGCATTTCACATTGTGTACTTATTCCCTGAGTGATTCTCTGTCAACAACAGTGACACACAAGCAGCCTACACATAATGGAATACACAGCCATGCATGAATAAATAATCTTGCGAACCGCATGCATATTTCAAGAAGTTTTTACTGAGTCATTCTTTCTCTGTCACCCCTGCTGTTTGAATGATGAACTTACAGATAATGGAAGTGGGTCTACATATCAGAGCAGCTTTATTTACAATACTGATTCACACTGTGGCTGGGAAACATGGACACACCTACTCTCATACTGAAGCACAGGCATACACTGCACTTTTATGTGCATACAAGTCCCAGTATGGAACTTTATGAAATGGAAATGATGCTCCCCACCACATCATCCACTGTGTCAACATCACCTGCAGAGAATTTGGAGTTTACAATTATGCCGCAGGGTGAGTAAGGCTTTTGCATTTGTGCATGCGCATGCAAGAGTGCTGCTCACTAACACAAATCCTTCACAAAAGGTTATATACAAAATGTGATGCTCAAGAAAAAGAAAAAAAAAAAAAGACATTGATTGAAGCCATTTTACAGAAGGTGGCATTTACTGATTGCCAGACATGGATGGTCATCAGCTGAATCACAAAATACATAAATTAACAAACAAAATAATGATTCTGAGACATCTTAAGGCAAAAAAAAAAAAATTCTGTGAAAATGTAACATTTTTACAGTTTTTCTTTTAGCTTATTTATAGATTTACAGATGTGGTCCTATCAGTCAGCACAGTGGGAGGGTTCAGCAGAGCAGACAGGAGGAGTATGGATCCCCACAGTGTTCAATATCCAACGAATTAAAAAGAAATTAAATGACATTAGATAACTAAATTGTGTAAAATATATAATGAACCATGAAATTACTAAAGAAATGTATTAAAACTCAACTCATTAACTGTCAGTAACAGATTTTTCAGAACTGTTTGATCATGTCACAGACATCACGTCAAAATAAGCCTTTTCAAAAGATGACATAACGGTTATTATTGTTTCAGCTGATCAATCTGCTGCTACTAAAAACAAATATGGACACAGCAATACAGTTCATCTGACGTGTTACATCCACCATTTTCCAGGTATCTTTCATCTACTCCTCAAATACTATCGTTTATTTGTCTTGCAAACAAAGCCAAGTCATTAAAGTTTCGTGACTGATGCTTTTAAAATCAATGAGTTGTTAACTAAACTAATGTGTAATGTGTGACTCTTTTCCTTTTAATTTTTGTGGACCTTGTGTGTATGCTAAACAGGTTATTTACTGTGCTCTACTTCTATGAAAACTATTAAGTTTACATCATGGCAAAGGTATCACAAATACTTGTTTCTGACTTAAATAGGATTGTGCACCTTTTTCCATCATGCAGTATTTGTGGACAAGCACACTCACTATACTTTTATGCCATGATATTTTTGTTCATCACTTCATATAAAAATGGAACAAGCACAAAATCAAAATCAAATTAGGTGTGGCCACCCTTTGCTTTAAAACAACAGCAGCAGCTTTTAAAAGCTTTTTCTGCCTCTTCACTAAACCCCAAATTGTCTCCATCATGTTTTAGACCAGGGTGCGGCGTGAGCTATACCATCTGCTGCAGGGCTCCTTGTTCTTCTTGCTGCTGAAGACAGCACTTTATAATTCTGGTTAAATTCCTGGGGCAGTAGTCATGATGAAGAATTAATTTGGGGATGATCAGATTCATCAGATGGTTAATAGGGCAGTGCCATACTGTCCTCAATAACACCAGTATAAAAAAAAAATTAAAAAAAAACTGTTGTCTCGCGACATCAATGATATAGCAAAACCCTGCATTTACATTCCGTATAACACAAGCCCAAACATGAGAGAAGTGTGTCAGCCTCTGATGACAATTTAGTACCTAAAAAGGGAGCTACTTCAATAATATGGAAGTGGCTTGGCTTCAAGAGATCAGACCTCCAACAAAGCACCATATTTTGCAAAATATGCAAAGAAACCCTTCCTGCTAAAGATGGAAAAAACAAACTTGTTCCACCACTTGAGGCAAAAACACACCGCTGACTACAACCAGGCTATGAAAGCATGCGAGGAGGAGATACGAGCAGCTGGTGATGTGCAACCCAAAAGTAAACAAATGACTCAACAAGCAGTTGCTGAAGCACTTGCTAGTAGCAATCCATATGACAAAAAGAACAAACAGTGGATCGATGCGGTTATGGTGGAAAAGAATGGCTTTAAGCAACTGCTTAAAAAGTTCAACCCAAGATCCCACGTAGAAAATACTTCTCAATTTTTATTTTATTGTATTGTGCAGGCTCCTGAAGAGTTACAAGGTTAAGTTACTTTAGTTATTGTCACACTGTTAAGGTTACAAGTGTTACAAGTGTTAAGCAGATATTTTATACTTTTACCTAAAATTTAATTTAAATTTTTAATTTAATGGTTTATTTGAAAAGGGACCATTTACAATATTAACATAAATGTTGCCACTGGATGCATTGTACCAGAGTTAGCTGAAAGCCAACTTGCATCTGCATTCCCTTGGCAGGTTACATGCAAAAGATCACAAAGATGTCATAAAGAATAAATTACAAAACACACAAGACATCCACACACCCATACGCAGCAAACAAGAAAAAACAGACACCAATGTTTACAAGTCTGTGAGTCTTTCAGGAAATATTTCAGTCTGTTATTAAAACTGGTGATGGAGCTGCAGTTTCATGGAGTTTCCATGGAGAACACTACCTAGGCTACTTTTGTGCTTACATTTGACTCGTGCTGTGCCACTATGGCACTGTAACGCTGCTGCTGGCACCTACTGGCAAAAAAAAAAAAAAAAAAAAAAAAAAAAAAAAAAAAAGGGAGTTGCCGGCATATGCAAGTTGTTGCTAGCGATCTGCCCTTGAGCAGGGTAACTAACCAGAAATTCAACAGCTAAACGTGCCTGTTGAAGTTTGCCAGGTTTTGAAGAAGGTAAAGCAGATCATGACTGAAATGCAGAGCTGTTCCCACAATGATGATGAGGCAGAAATTGAAAAGTATCGTCTCTCTTCAGATATTAAGAAATATACATTATTTCATAACAATAATTTTGATTCAAATAGAACAAGAAATTCAACAAGAAACTGCTCCTGCCATTCCACACAGGGTACTCCATATTCCAACAAAGAAAATGTACAAATTTGCATAAGAAAATCTATTGTCGTAAATTCAAAATTACAAAAGAATATGCTATTCTGAGGAACTCTCAGATCTGAATCTTCTATATATTTTTTTCCCCCACCGGTTCAAATGACTTTTATTTGTTTTTTCCATGTTCTTTTTTCCAGTGCTATCCTTTGCATTTGCACTATGAGTTTTTAAGTGTTTGCCGTTATAATTTTATCATATTATCATTTTCATATGTAGTTTAAACAGGTATTATAATACAGGTTTTGCTGCCATTGTAGCATTACAGTATACTTTCCCTTCTTTGTTTTGCATATGATCCACTGTGATGACTCTAATCTAAGCGCTCTTCCTGTTTTGCTGTGTTGCAGGACCGGAATCGGCCTTTTGATGCTTTTAGCTTGCACTCTTTGGAGAATTCCTTAATGGATATGATAAGGACTGACCATGACAAAGGTAAACCACACCCTGCCGGTGGCCCACCAATGACTATCGCTGATATTATATGGAGGAATCATTTTGCAGGTTAGGAATATTCATACATCCATGCTTACAGTTTTTAGGTTGCTTGATTTTTTTTTTATTTTAATTTTTGTTTTTAATTTTTTTGGCGCTTCTTGGGCATATATCATCTCTAGATACATCTGTTTTTCATTTGCTCTATTTGCCAGTCTCTTAGCCAATCCAGTATGAATCATCATGCTCTGTTTAAAATTAAAGTGATTATGAATCATTATGAACCTTACCTGCAAAACCTCACATAAGTTTTGTGTGTCTGTGTGTGTGTGCTCTAAACCAGAGGTGCACCTAAGTGATCTTTATGTACAAATGTATAAACTTCCCCTTTTCTACTTTGTTGCCTGCTGGATGTGGTGATAAGAATCAATGGATAAAGAGATAATGTCACAAGACTTTGTTTGTTTGTTGACTGAGTGTGTTGCGTGACTGAGTGCATTTGTGGTCTGTATGTATGTTTTATTTGTGTGTAATTTTGGACTTACACGTGTCATGACGTGTATTTCTAAAAAGTATGGGGAGATTGTGAAATTGAGGTTAAAAATGTGTCTTCATGGAATTTTGGGCCATCCAGTTTATGTCAGGTCTTCTGAGTCAATATTTTTGTAGCACCGGTCACGTGTCAATTGTAAAAAAACTCCTGTTTCCCAGATGGGGCCCTATCAGGTTGGGTGTAGGGTTTTTATACCCTCTCTGTCCTCCCATCTTAACAATGGAAAGATTGGTGGGAGGGGTATATAATGAGCAGAGAATGTCGTTTTCCCATGCATAAAGTCTGTTTTTCCTAATCTTGTGCTCAGCGAGCATTGTTGCGTGCTCATCATGGCTCCGGCTTAACTTTACTGGAAAGGTGTCGTAATGTCCTGCAGAGCTTCTCTTGGGATTGTTTGTGAAAGCACAACAGGCACAGAGGAGATATGAGAGAAGTAAGGGAGGGTGGATCATGAAAATGGGTGTGTGTGTTCCTGATTTTCTTCTGGCTTGTTTACCCCTCACTTTGTCATGTAGACAGCACGGGGCTGTAGTAAACTACTGTGCCAACCACAGAGCAGCTCCACCCTGCGAACATACCTACTCACTGTTTGAGGAGGGCCCTGGGCCTTGGCCCTGTCTGCTCTGTAATCTGTTGCTGGTGCTTTTTTTTGGCTCAAGAGGTATTTTAACTCTAATTATCTGGCCTGTGTAGTCGTATATGGAAATCTTCCTGACAATACAGAATTAGTATTGAAATAACACTGTAACAACCACATAATGTAAAAAAAAAAAAAAAAGTGTTTTGCAATATAATATGTTGGTAATTCAGGGCCCTTTTGTTGTGTAAAGCTTTGAGTGTTGTCATTTTCAAAAGTAATTCATTAAGAAATTCTGTGTCTGCGGTCATGAGTGTCATTTGTTGCAAGCAGAAGTGTAAAGACCAGAGGGAACAGGGAAAAAAATTCCAGTAATTGAAGAAATGTTGCAAAAATGTAACTTTTGGCTCTTAAATTTTGAAAGTACCAGTTGGGTTGAAAATATGGGGTCATGTTCGGGTTAGTGTAACAGGCAAATAAATTGCCATTTTGTTTTTCCTCCATTAAACAGCCTCGTGTTAGCTGATTTTCTGTTAGGGTGTTGTATCTACCCCAGACATTTAATTTTTAGTTAACACTGAAGTTGTGGTGAAAGTTTCTAGATTTTGCTGCAACTTTAAGTGTTTTTTGCACTCTCTTGATGCATGCTCAATAATCCAGGTAAAAGAATCCCAAAAAGCTGAATCTGTTCATCTGGACGTAGCGTTTTTTTTTTTTTTAGTGGGACTTT
>VUQS01062313.1:0-10960 GCA_015108495.1 Heterochromis multidens
GTATTTTCTGATAACCTGCTGCATTCATCTTGCCATCAATTTTGACCAGGTTCCCTGTGCCTGTGTAGCTCACACATCCCCAAAACATCAGCGATCCACCTCCGTGTTTCATAGTCGTATTTCTTTATTGTGCATCTTGAAACAGCCACACCACTTTTTTTCAGAGAGTCCTGTATGTCAGCTGAAGTTATCTGTGGGTTTTTCTTTGCATCCAGAACAATTTTTCTGCCAGTTGTGGCTGAAATTTCTGTTGGCCTACCTGACCATGGCTTGGTTTCAACACAATCCTTCATTTTCCACTTCTTAATTAGAGTTTGGAAACTGCTGATTGGCATTCTCAATTCCCTGGATATCTTTTTATATCCTTTTCCTGTTTCATAAAGTTCAACTATCTTCTCCCGCAAATCCTTTGATAATTCTTTTGCTTTCCCCATGGCTCGGAATCCAACAGTCAGTGCAGCACTGAATGAAACATGCAGCGGCCTGTCTGGAGCCCAGAAACTTACTGACTTTTTATACACACACATTAATTACAAGCAAAAAGATCACAGGTGAGGATGGTTACCTTTAGTAGTCATTTAAACCTGTGTGTGTCAACTTGTGTGTATGTTATCATGCCAAAACTTCCAGGGTATGTAAACTTTTGATCGGGGTCATTTGGATAGTTTCTGTTGTCATTATGATTTAAAAAGGACAAACACAATAATAAATGTTTGATAATAAATGGCTTCACCCAACCACTAACCATGAGTGAAAGAAAGGTTTTTGTATTATCATTCATATTCTCTGAAAAATGGCCAAAAAAATTTTGCCAGGGTATGTAAACTTATGAGCACAACTATATGTTTCAATGCACTGCCTAGCTTTACTTTCATTAAAGTCAGTTTCTCTCACAAATTAAGAAACTGTTAAATTTCTGAGCTTTATTAAGGCTTTAACACTAGAACTGCCAGGAGGGGTCATTCTGACCCTGTCCTACAACAGTAATTGCAAAGAAGTCATTTCATCTAATTGTTCTAATCGTAAATAAGACTCAACAAAAAAAGTATTTAACTTTTAGGGATTTTATTAATTTAGAAATGATTAGATTATTTCATTACAGATTGTAAAGGTAAAATATATTTTAGAATCTGCAAAGGTATAAAAACAGATTAAACTGCTCACAGTTGGCTACAACAAAATAAGAAACACATCTTAATAAATGGATTATTGTGAAACTAGAACAAAGAAAGTTTATTATCTTGTCCACGTCTGCCTCCTCTTCACTGGACCTGCAGCCTTTCTCTCATCCACCATCCACACCATTCTGACTCATGAGTCCATTATACCCAGTGTTCTCTCCCTCGCATACGGCACTGCACACCAAAAGTGATGTCCCATCTTCTGGCGCAAGCTGCCTTTTTCTGTTGTTTTGGCCAGTTGTGCATTTCCCAACTTTTGTAACCTCATGTGGGTAAACTCGTTTTGTAACCTCATGCCAATGCAGTGGCATTGAAGACACAAATGTTCAATTCTATTGTTTTTTGATGCCAATTTATTGATATAACAGTATAGAGATCCTCAGAGATTCACAGATTATACAGAGGGAGAAGTTGCAACAGTTTGAAAAGATGAGGCTTTCTGGAAAAAACTGCAATTTATTTGCTTCCGGTTTTGACGTTTTCTCGTCTATACAAGCGCTGATGTGGAGGTTTTGTCTGAGTGGCGACACCTATCGTTCAGTGAGTACTTTCGCCCTCAGCAATGGTATAAATAATACGGAGCTGTGGCAACATCACTGTTTATGCGCAATACAACCAATATGGTGAGTATAATGTCTATAATGTCATCAGTCTGCAGCCTTCCTCAGCTGTGCTCTTCAGGCCTGAAACTCATCCAATTCAACTGCTCTGCTCCAGATTTCACTCTGTATTTCCTTGGATTAGTTCTCTCTGGACTCTCTGATCAGTTTAGCTACAGTTCCCTTGCTGCTCTGCACAGTCAGCAACTTGCCCAGTTCTCCATGCGTCCAGCCACACACTCTGCCTGCTCTGCCATGGGTCAATATCACATCTGCAACTGGCTCAGTCCTGCAGTAATTATTCATCTTTTATCTATTTAACTATAGTTCCCTATATTTTTTTTTTATCAATCAATCAAATAATCAGTCAATCAATCAATCACATCTAGCTAGCTCTGGCTCATGTTATAGCAGCTTTCATATCAAAATGTATGTAAACAACATGTGTTGCTAGGCAACCAGGCATACTGCAAATGTTGAGTGCAGCATTTTACATTGATTTCTATGGGGGTCAAAATGACTCTGTCTCTGACTCTGACTCTGTTTTAGGTGTAAGTGGTCATAATTTTTGTTCTTTTTATCCCATGCACCCCAAAATTCACTATACGATGAACCCACATTAGATAAAGTCATTAAATATGAGATGATGGGGTTTTATTTTAACAGAGTTACATGACTTTTAGAATGCCAATGGGGTCAAAATGACACCTTTGTCAGTTCCAGTGTTAAATAGCATCTCATCTTGATTTATTTTGATCATTAACTTTGTAATTAACATTGTAATCGGAGGCACTTTTATTCACTATTTTAGCATGGATTTTCAAAACATCTACAGCTGGTTAATAATAGTTTCAAGTTGTGCTGAGAGAACATCAGCACCTATGAACTAAGGTATGGATTAGGAACAGTCGAAGAGAAGCTAGGGAACTGACATACTGCAAAAATCTTGATTTTATGTCTTAATACTTAGCTGCCATTTTATTTACATGACATATTACCCATTATTTCACCCTAGTTTCTTCTACCTTTCTGAAAGTATTTTGGTTGAGTTTGAGTCAATTAAGTGTTATGTCAGCTGTTTAAGTAATAAATAAAGCAGGTTCTGTCTTCCTGTCATTTTTCCATCATTGTCATCGTTGTTCTACTCAAAAGACGACAGAGAGTATTACATGTACTTTGTGTGTCGACGACCCCATTGTTGCAAAAATTAGACATTGCTTAGATAAGTGAGTATGAATGTCTTGATATTGTTTCATTGATCATATTTTCTATCAGAAATGCGGTTTTGAATAAGAATTTGTGTACAGCCTTTCATCACATGAGATTTCAGGTGTATATTTTTTGAATGAAATAAAGAACCCAGAAGTTGTGCTGCTAAAAAACAGACGAAATTATAATGTTTCCCTGTTAATAAATAGGATGACTTTTGTGGGAACTCTTGTTTTATGTAATCTGATTTGATTCTGATATGAATCTCATCTGTTTTTATGAGTTATTGTTTAGAAACCAAGTCACTAGAGACCAATTTTATGTATATTTGCATCAGAAACTGGAAAGAGGTGGGTGATTATGCAGTGGGTTTCTCAAACGGGAAGTGAAGCAGATGACACAGCTATAATTTGGTCTCTCAGATGCTCCATCGACAGTCTCAGCACACACTCCGCCGCTCTGTCACTGATGGAGAGTCACGACTTCTCAAGTTTAAGAAATATGCAAGCACACACTAGCACACACACACTTGCAGAAACACTCACATATAACTTTTGCGTCTCTTTAAGCCTTCTGAATTAAAGAGCTTCCACATCCACATCCAGACATAACACACACACACACAAACACAAACGTACACATAAATTTAAAAGACTCCAAGTCATGAAACCACATAATGAATAGTAATCATAGGCATTTCCATAACGCAAAACATAATCCCTGATGAAAATTCAAACGAAGAAATGAATTATAGAGGGGGGGGGAAACTGCCAAGCATCAAAACAAGTGCAATAATGTAATGAATGATAATGTGAGGGAAAATGATAGGAGGTCGGCAGTTAGAGGGATGTGGGAATGCTCAAGGGTGAGGAGAGGTTCTACATGCATGTGTATATGTGTAAATGTATATATTCACCTGGCATTTATACGTTTTAGTGTCAAAAATACAAGCATCATTTCTAGTCAGTGTGCCTTTAAATGTTCATCTGCATGCGTAGGTGGGTGTATGCGTCTGTATGTGTGACTGTGTGTGTGTGAATGTAATCTAATGGTTTATGCAGTGAAGTTAGAGCTTATTAAAGCGAGTGTAAAGCAGAGAGAGTGTAATTACCAAACATAAATGAGAAGCTCTCACCCAATGCATTAAATTACCCTGAGAGAGGAATGCCAGCTGATAATTGGACTTTCTCATCTGTGTGTGTGTGAGACAGAGCGAGAGAGAGTGAGTGAGTGGCAGAGTATGTGTGCGGGCATCCATGTCTGAATACACGTGGGCACAAAGATGAACACCATCTTAAGTTACAAGGTGTTGTAGGATTTTATATTTGTATTTGAGCATGTGTGAGTACTGATGATACTTTTTGTGTGCAAATGTGTGTGTATCTGATGTACTTCCTTTGTTGTTGCCTCTTGCACAATTCCAGGGTGTTAAATCCATCAAAACTCCAGTTGTGACAACCCATGGTTTACTCTAGGCTTCACCACCCCTGAGTGTGTATGTGTTTCTATGAGTATGTGTAACACCCCAAAACTGTGAGTCAAAAAATGAAAACATGCTATTTATCCTCATGTGACTACAAGTGTTGGTGCTTTAACCAGGGTTTTCTTTATATTCCATTGTGCCATTTTTTGTTTTTTTTTTATTGTGTGGTTGTGGGTGAGAGATTGTGTATTGGTGTTAGTATGTCAGCGGAAATGAGGGCTTGTGTATCCCGGGAATGTTTGTGATAAAGACTGATCGTCTATCAATATATGTGAAACACGACATAAATTCAGCTGTGTGGGTGGTTCAGTGGCCAGAGATATGTATACCAAATTTGTGTGTGTGTGTGTGTGTGTGTGTGTGCGTGCGTGAGTGTTTGTGTGCTTCTCCCTCTTGTGTGTCCCTGAGTGCATTTCCCTCCTCCTACTCCCCTCTCTTTCCTCTGCACTGTCCTTGCAGTGTCCTTCTCTCTGCCTCTCTATCCTACTCTCTCGCCATCTCCATCTCCTGCCCTTGCTCTTGCTCTTTCTGTCTCTCCATGTCTTCGGTACCCCCCCCTTTCCCCCATTCACACACATCCCCTCATCTCGCTTTTCCTCTTTGCTTTTTGCTCTTTCCCTCCTTCCTCTGCTCACTCTTTCTTTCTCTCTAACTTCGTGCGCCAGGGGAATAACATGCTTCAGAGCTTTCAGATGGAGACAGAGAGTGTAGCTCCAATCAGAACTGCACCAGACCTTATAAGTAAACATAGCGGCGATGTTCAAACACTTACGTACATGCACACACGTGGTCAAATGTGCTTACACACAAAGGGGGAGGGAAAACTCAGCTACATGTGAATCTGGGAAAGAAAAAAAAAAAACTTAAAAAGCTGGAGCACAGGGTAGATGCCAGTGCAGAGGAAGGAAGATGAAACAAGCTGTCAGAGAAGAAAACTTGCAGCAGATTAGAAGAGAAAGGGGAAAATGGGGAGCAGTGAGAAAAGTGAACAGAGAACGCAAAAAAGCCTGGTGGACAGAAGAAAATAAAGAGAGATAAAGCAAGGTAAACACTCTTGGATAAACTGACCAACAATAGTAGACAGAAACACACCAAAGCAGTGAAATGGGGATAATGGGGATAGAAAGATGGGCATTAAAGCAGACAGCACACAGAGCAAAGTGACAGACCGACGGAGGGATAAATCGACAGAGACACAGCAAAGGGGTTAGTTTGCTAAATGGGTCTGCTTGATAATTGTGTTCTGTGACAGCTGACAGTAGCGCCACTTAATTAAAGCCAAGCAGGAAATGACTATTTATAGAGGCTCCATCCCATCAGCACTAAATGACATGGTGTTTTATTTCCCTGCAACTGACTGGCTGCAAAATGCTGACTTTATTTAATTCGATAAGTGTGTATGCATGGAGGGGAGAGGGTGAGGGTGTGTACAGCGCAGGGGTTGGGGGTAAGAGGGATTGGACCACATATGCATGTCTTGTTCAGTAGGGAATTTGTGAGTGTGTGTCTGTGTGTGAAGGATATACTGTATATAACTATAAGGAAAAAAATGTAATCAAGATTATAGAAATTTGCAACAGACAATCAAAAGCAAGCACTCCAACAAAAAAACACATGCCTGCGATCACATGCTCACACACCCTTACACACAGAGAAACACATCCGCATGCAGGCATGTCCCACGACAATGCACAGTTTGACAGCATTCTCTCTGACAGTTTGAAATGTCAGCCCCAAGTGTCTGTCCAAGTGTACAGATGAATGTGTGTGAGTGTGAGGATGTGTGAGGCTATAGAGCCACCATTTCCTGGATGTCAGCTATAAGAAAAAAAGCATTCAGAGGTATCCAGCTGCCTCCTCGTCTAACTGCTATGCACTTGGTTGGCCTTGAAGTGAGGGAATTTTAAGCGAAATACTGGATAGAGGGAGTAAACCAAAACAAACAACCAAAGCAGAACAAGCTTCTGCACCCAAGGATGCACTCAAAACACTTTGCTTTTTTTCTGGGATTTGGGTTAGTTTGTTGCAACTTAAGGTGGCATGCATTAAGCTATTATACAAGACTGGCTGGTACTCTTATAGCCCTAAGGTTTTGTTTTTTTGTGTTTTAGATTTGGATTAATATATTGGCATTTGGGTTGCTGTTTGTGTTTTATTCTTATTCTGTTGTTTGAAATTTTGATTTTTGTGTTTGTTGAAATTTTGGATTCCTGTTTGATTTCTCTTTATTATTCTAGTAGATTTAGTTTTATTCCTTATGATATTATTGAGTTTTTTTATTCCTGTTTGCCCTATGATAGACTGGCAACCTGTCTAGGATGTATCAAACCTTTAGCCCCGTGACAGCTGGGCTAGGATTCAACCCCCCTTGCAACCTAGAATTGGATAAGTGGATGAATAGATGATTCCTGGTAATACTTTATGGTTATCCAATCATATGTTGTGGTTAATGTCTTTTTTTTTTTGTTTCCCTTTCTGTTCCTCCCTCTTTCCAGTGTGTCTGTAATGTATAGTCTTATCTCTGTGTTTACTGTCTTTTTGTTACTTCCTGTTTTACATTGAAGGTTAGTTGTTTGTTGAGTTTTGTTCTAGTTTTACTTTGTTTTTCCATCCCACTAGGGGTGGGCAATATAGCCCATTTTCCATCCTTTTTTTCTAATGAATTACTGTCACTGACAAGACTACCTAATTCGAAGTGTGAATCTACTAAAACAAGGTGCCAGCAGCAGCAGCAGCAGTATATCCAGTGACACAGCTTAAATCAAATGTAAGCACAAAAGTAGCCTAGGTAGGTTTTTCCTGGAAAATTTAACACTAGAACCGCCAGGATTCCAAACTCCCTAGAAAGACGTCATTTCTTTAGGAAGTTAAGTTGTCAAATTTCATCTAATTTTTCTAATTTTAAGTAATATTTGATAAAAACAAGTATTTACGATTAATTTTTAGTGGTTTTATTAGTTTTATCAGTGATTTAGATCATTTCATTACAGATGCTGCTCAGGCCTGAAACCCATTTGGTTGCTCTGCTCTGGATTTCACTCTTTATTTGCTCGGATTAGTTCTCCAGACTCTGGACTCACTGTTGATTTCAGCTATGGTTCCCTGGCTGCTCTGTACAGCTAGCAATCCCACCGGTTCTCCACGCGTTTTGGTCACACAATCCCGCTCCGACCTGCTCTGCTCCTGCTCAAAATCCCATCCTCAGCCTGGCAGTAATTATTCATCTTTTATCTAACTACAGTCTGCTATATATTTATTTATCAATCACATCTAGCTAGCTCTGGCTCATGTTATAGCAGCCTTCAAGTCAAAATGTGTGTAAACAATAGTGTTGCTAGGCAACCCGGTGTGCAGCAGTAGTGGTTTTACATTAGTTTCTATGGAGTCAAAATGACGTCCTCAGCGGTTCTAGGTATAAGTGGTCATATATATATATATTTTTTATCCTACACACCCCAAAATTGCTTAAAGCCCTGCTTTTCCACCATGTAAGCACATCAGTAATTTCCATCCATCGTTTGCTCTTCCTGTCACATGAAGTGCAACTAGCGAGTGCTCTAGCGGCACTGGGTGAAGTCATGTGTTTAGATTTGGGTCACACATCATCAGCTGCTAGTATCTCTTCTTTTGTAGCCTGGTTATAGCAAGGAACAGTTTTCTTGTCTTTTTGGCAAAGTACTGTGCATTGTTGGAAATTGATGAAGTAGCTATTTTTTTATATCACATAAAAATTTATGCCGCTGTATTCGTGGATGATATGATATGGCACAGCCCTATGCTCTACCCTAACTGTCCTCACCTGTCAACTACTTTCATCTGTGCCTTGTTTCCTGCCTTGGACTTTGTTTATGTTGTACTTCTCATCAGCTGTTAAAGCTCGTCTTTTGTTGAATTATTTTGCACCTGTGACGGGACATCTCTAGTTTTCCGTCTTTATTTCTAAACATTGTGCCCTAGTCAAGTTCTAGATAATCAAGTGGGTATGGAATGGGGGTAGAGAGGTGCATCACTATTAATTCAGTATTGGCATGTTTTTCTTTCTTTACAATACTCCAATGTTGTATTTTTAAAACAATGCAACATATGTCTACCCTACCCTGGGAACTTTTGTTGAAAACCTCCATTGAAAGATTTTGAAGATGCTAGTCTTTTGCACAATAGTCTCTGCATGGAAACAGTGTTGCAAAACAAGCACAAAGGCTGTGATTGCACAAAATTCGAGTAGTTGGAGACTAGAGATTGGAACAGATTTGTTATGCTGGCTATAAAGAGAAACACCACAGGAAAGGAATGGAAAGGAAAGACCTTCAGTGAAGGCTACTAACCTTTAGAAGTTACAGAGTTGGTAAAAATTCCTTTTTTGTTTTTTCTGTCTGGTCTATAATTGCATATTTTAAACGCAAGTTGTTTGTCTGCAGGATCTGCAGGTTGAGGGAGATTATGTGTTTTAGGGTGGTATATAGTGTTCTGCCTTCACCAAATAGAAAGAAAGCAGTGGGCCACATGAGACACACACCTTTTCTGTGAAAAGCAGATTGCAGTAACTAGACTGTAACTAAGAGTGCTGTTCACTGCTTAGCTGGGCTCACTAAGCCCTCTACCACACCTCTCCTTCAACTGAAATACAAGAAGAGTCATCAAGACATAGTGGATCCCAGTGCAGTTCAATGCACATTTTGTGATCTTAAACATCACATTAGATACCATAATCAGCAAACAGAGCAGTACTTAATACTAAAGCTTGAGGATGAGGCCAGTGTTGAAGTATATGAAATACTTCAGTGCCACTCATGACTAGTACAGTCCTGATCAAAAGTTTAAGACCACTTGAAAAATGGCAAAAAATCATATGTTGCATGGTTGGATCGTAACAAGGTTCAACATGCAACAAGAAGAAATGGGAGTGAGACAAAACATTTTTTTGAGCATGCAATTTATTGAAAACTACGGCTGTTTCACAGCTGATCAAAAGTTTAGGACCACATGCCTTTAAAAGGCCAAATCTGTCAAAACCTCAACATCCACCATGGGCCTTTAAAATGTTTTGTTTTAACTAAGCAGTCAGATTTCTGCTGTCTGCACCAGTTCAAAGTCAGCTGCTAGGCACCAGTCATGACCCACCAGTGAGCATGGGCCCCAGTGGGCACCAAAGCTGAGATGATCCACGAGAAGGGCCCAGTGCTCAACAATCCAGAGTTGTTCCCAGTGGACACAGGGCCACAAGTGTCTGCTGGCACAGTGTCTGTCTCCATACCTCCAGGTTCAGGTATTTGAACTCGACTTCCTTTTGTTTTGTTCCATTCCTTCACGACCGACCGTGTTCAACTGCTGTTCACATGGAACTCTTCTTCAGCCTTCAAAGTTCTCATCTGAATATTGCCTGATGTTAACCCATGGCTCACTGGGGCCTTCCTTTGTGGAGCTTACATGTTCTCTCTTTGCCTGTGGCGGTGTTCTCAGGGTACTCTGCCCCCCTCCAGTCCAAAAACATGGATGGTAGGTTAACTCGTGACTATAAATCTACCATAGGGGAGGATCTTAGTGTGAATCTGTGTGACTACTGCTACAACTACTACTACTAATAATAATAATAATGACAATAATAATAATGACAATAATAATAATAATAAGCAAAAATCCCAAATCACTTTCTTTGTTTTCCCCATGCTAAGCATTTACATCAGTGTTTCAATGCATTTCAGTACTTCAGAGAGACTATGGCACTGCCAGAAAACACAGATAGGTCATCTGTGCAAGCTTTTATTACGAACCTGTAGTTATGTTTAGTTAAGCAAGCTCTAGCAGCTATGTGCAAAGTTGCATCTAATATGTATAATTTATATATGAAATGAAACGCCATATCACGAAAAAAAAGAAAGAGACTTGAACTCTACAACATGTGGTTACCATTATAAAATGGTGTACTTTAACCAAAAATGAGATTTTCTAGAACATTTCAGATGGAAGAGACAAACAGCTGATATGATTGTTTAGTTTAGTTAGCTTGCTGGTTCCACTATATGCAAATATATATTTAAAGGTGTATATATATTTAAAATGGTGTTATGTCAGTGAATGAAGATACAAATTTCAAAATCATGATTAAACATAGTCAATTTACTTTGAAAATTTGTTTAGAAAGATTTACCTACTTGAGACCTAAGACATACCCTTCTATAGATATAGGGACTTACTGTGATGGCCTTCATATTCAAGGTCAAGTATACAGGGAGAGACTCATAGAATTCAATACTATCCTTTTTTTTTCTAAATGATTGTAAGTATTTAAAGACCAATAACTATTATTCCTGGCAGTTGCTAAAAACATATCAACAAAATGATGTCAAACAAACATGTCATCTAGCATTAGGTCCTATTATTAATCTATTGATTCTTTAGTATATACAGTATATGTATATATATATATATATATATATATATAAATAAAATAAATATTTCAGAATTTCCTATAATATCCTTATGTGAAG
>VUQS01062321.1:18575-30630 GCA_015108495.1 Heterochromis multidens
GCCTCGTCTGTGACTCACAGTGAATTCTTGTGTTCTTATGTTTGCTTATGTGTGTATTTTTTTTTTCCTTTTTTTTTTTTTCTTTTTTTTTTTTTTTTTTTTTTTTTTTTTTTTTTTTTTTTTTTTTTTTTTTTTTTTTTTTTTTCTTTTTTTTTTTCCTTCACTTTCTTTTTTTTTTTTTTTCTTTTTTTTTTTTTTTTTTTTTTTCTTGTTTTCTTTCTGTATTTTTATATTATATTTATTATTTATTATTATTATTACTTATTATATTTATATTCCTTCTGACTTTTTATACTTTTCCTGCTTTCATTCTTTCTTTCTTCCCTTTTTCTGTCCTCCCTCCTCCTCCTTACTTCCCGATCTTTGTGCCATTATCTTGTTCTTTCCTTCAGTTGTTTCTTCTACCATATTTTCCTTTGCTGTCTTTATTTTTACCTTCCATAACTCCTTTATCCCTCTTGCTCTCTGATTATTTATTTCTTTTTTTCTGATCTTTCTTCTCCTGCTTCCTGTTGTTATTCATTCTTTTATGTATAAACATAAATACACATGGAAATCCAAACACTTTCTGGAAGTGTAATAGTTTACTTTAGTACATGCGTGTAAATAAAGTACTTCAGGTTCTTTTCCCACTGTATTGCAGACCATCAATGCAAATAGAGAAGGACTTCCATTTGTTATCAAAGTAGAGTTTGTGCACAGAATGTCGATGCCAGGTTATAAGGTGATGTTGCATGAGCAAATTGAGGGCACTATACCTGTAGGGGGCAGCACTCCCCCAAGATAGGTAGTCATTGGGGCGGGGTGCAGGGCGAGGCACAATTGGCTGCTCCACTGCTGTCACATCTCCTGAGTAAGATTTGAGGAGTGAGGCATTTTTGCTAGCCAGCATAGCTCTCTCGTTCCTGCGGAACTTAGCCCTCCTGTTCTGAAACCACACCTGGAAAGACAAAGGACAAAACAAATTGTTTGTCTTTTACTTATTCATTTCTTAACCTATTCATGACTGTGGGGTAGCACTGCTTTTACAATCCCCACATAGCATACATAGACTATATATGAAATATGGATGTAGCCATTGGATAAGAAAAATGAAGCCATTGTTGAAGTGCCATACAACAGACCCTCACACCCCAACCAGTCATGGCAGATGGCTGCCACTACCTGAGCCTGGTTCTGGCGGAGGTCTCTTCCTGTTAAAAGAGAGTTCTTCCTTCTCACTGTTTTTGTGATTTGGTGTTACATAAATAAAACTAAACTCAACTGAATACAGCTGACGGTGCCCATGTGCTGCCTCCAAAGTGACTCTCATTCAAAAAGCTTTAACTTCTCCCAGCAAAATTACAGCCACAGTCAATACATTTATTCCAAAGGTTATTATTGTTTCATTAGTTAAATTCACACCTACCAGCCAGTGTGTCAGTGGTCCTGTTTAAAATGCTTATATACCTATACCTATAAATATTTATAGGTAGCGCATAGCACTGTGAAGTATGAGTATTGTCAGATCTTATCCTCTCCATGCACCTTGGAAGCTGGTGAAGCTGTGCCAGAAACCTCTACTCTGTCTCTGTAGTTTTGCCACTTTCACAGAACTTCATAATTCTCCATGTAATCTCGGACTTTATGGGGTGCTCAAACAACCGCATTTCATCTCTAACCATTAAAACAAAAGCCCCAAATGTTTCTCATGTTCCACTGTGTCACATTGTAAGTAAGGAAGTTATTGATTTTTTGTTATCCTATCCTAACATTTTGCAGTCAAAAAAACTAAAATTTAAACTCAAAAGACAATTTATCTGAGCTTTCAAATGCATCTCAATTTCTCGGTCAGCACCGAATTATGACTTCAGTGAGCACAAGAGATTTTATATGGTGTTTCACACTCAGGTTACCTGAGGCAGTTTCACTCACAAGTGAAGATTATGAGCTGTTGGTGAAAGCTTTAAAATAAAGAAAATGAAAAGTCATCCTCAAACATACGTTCTGATACCCAGATCAGGACATAATGGCATATCAGTAACTTAGCTTTTTGAGTGGCCTAAAAGACAAAAAAGTGCTTTATAAATGCAGTCAATTTACCATATTACATTTAACTTAATATTTTTTACAGGGAGAATCAGTATTTTGACTTTGTCTGAAGATCTACAGGCATCGCTTAAAGGTTTGATTGACCAGTGTAGATAGTAGGTGTTCAGGGTATGAACTATTGTTATGGATATTTAAAAATTGTTTTACCTCACTCCGCAACACATTTTGAACACAAGAAAGCTCGTTTTCTGCATTCTTTGCACTCTTTGCTTTCCTGCTGCTGTTGTGTACATGAAAAGCAATTAATGTCCATTAAGGGTTAAACACAGAATAAAAGGAATGCTTCATATTCTGCTAAATCACAAGAAGCCTATTCATAATCCATTCACTTTATAAAGTGTAACACCTGTATTACATATATATTAATGTCAATATTAGAGATTGTGATTGTGAATCAATAACTTTTGTGATATTTCTCCTTGGCATGAAAGGTTATATAGGGAGATGTGTCACAATTCATGGTTTCATTTTAGGCTGCATGTGAAATTTGTTATATGTTACCAAGTTTCTCTACACAGTCCAATAAAGCAGCAGATCCATAAAAAAAAGCACCTAAAAATAGCTCTTGTCTCTTATAAAATGTCTAGCCTAATGCCTTAAAATTATCACGCATCCACACTCTCCTCCATGCACCCATGCTTCATCTATAGTTTACCTTTTCCAGCCCTTATCAGTTCCACCCCCCACCACCACAACCACCTCGTTAAGTAGATGATGATTGGGGTGGGGGGGTGCTCATGTTTTTCCTCACTCTGAAACTGAGTCCATTATTATAAGTTGTATGCACTCAGAAGGGCTTGCTGACGCACTGCCTCAGGAATTACCCAAAGTCTTTTATCGAAGGATTTCTGCATTGCTCTCTGCTACACATTAATCACAGATGTGCTGCTTGTCTCGCTCCAAGATCACTATTTCCTCTTTCCCTCTCACTCTGGCCACAGAATAAATACTTTCATTGTTTTGTATAAAGATATCACTGATTTCTTTTAAGACATTATACATTTATACCTGCAGGAAATCCATATGCTTAATTATTAGTCATAGGTCACATGTTTATTGGGCATACCTGGGGCCTGAGTGCATTTAAAATAATATGAATATTTCTTGTTTATAAGTGAAGAGAAGCAGTTTATCCAGTACAGCCAAGAGAAAACCTAAAGGAAGTTCAATTTTCCTCATCACATTTATAAAGCATTGTGCTTGCTGTTTGAACAGCTCACTAAAAGCTCCTTAAGGCAACCTGCATGAAGTCTGACAGGCAAAGCTCAGGGAAAAAATAAACTACAAATCTTGGTCATAAAGCTGTGAGCACAAAGAAACAACTGAATGTGACTCTTGTATTTGCATAAATGTAAACTCAAAGTCTGTCATCTGAACTGGAACTGCTGAACATACTACTAATCACTTTAAAGATGATCACCTGTGTGTTTGTTAATTAAGTGACAGGTATATTATGTTAAACTCACTGACATCTGCATGTTTTTGTAATACATTAAAAAAATTAAATAAATGTGTATGTTTTTAAAAAATCCATCCAATCCAATCCATCTTCTTAACTTTTTAAGAGATGGGAGGCAGCAGACATAGGGTAAGAGACAGGGTATGCCCCTGTCCATACCAGTCCATCATAGTTAGACAGCCAACCACCCTTTCTCAATTTCACACCTATACCCAGTTGAGAACCATCAGTTTATCTAACATGCATGTCTCTGGCCTGTGGAAGGCAATTGATGCAAGCACTACAAGAACACTCACAGTCCACACAGAAAGGCCCCAGCAGACCACAAAGTTCAAACCCAGAACCTTTTCGCTGTGAGGTGACTTGCTAACCACTACACCACAGTGCCATTTTTTAATATGCAAATCATGATATCAATCAAGGTCCTGTAGGACAGAATTCATTACCAAAGGACTGATTTACGATGATTAAAATTGTATTTTGACCTAAGTCTTTGAATGCTGTTTCTATTTCTTATTCAACTTATTTTGTGATGAAATATGTAAAGAGAATAATAAAACACAAAATAATAAAAAACAACATTTCTAATTCTTTTGTTAGACTTATAGAATACTCTAGAATATGTCATGTGCTTTGCAAACAGAAATGTATGTAAATGCAGAAAGCAATATTCACCGCATGCAAGTATGTGTCTGGATGAAAAATCCTTTATGCCAATTCTGAAACCAAACTTTTACCTACCACTACAAACATTAATTTTGCAAAGACCCATTTCAGAAAACTATGAATAACAATTTGTATCCATTTATATGTTGATTATATCTAAATGTGTGATTCATTTTCCCATTGACAGCATCATATTTAGCTGCCCTTTTGTTGCAGCACTCGTGTGTTGGACATATTTTGTAAACCGCTAAGGAAATTAAACACCATTACATCCACTTTTCTAATCACAGTCAGTTCACTGGGGAGTTTTTGCAAACTGCTCACAGACTCTACAATATCAGTAATTATTTAAAAGATCACTCAGGTATGATAAGAGATATTTGTCAGCTCTTATCAGTCCTGTTGAAATGACTTAATGCAAAATCTAAAGACATTAATAACTTTCAACAATTAAGGAGGATTACTAACTAAAGCTATTAAGTTAAGAGCTAACAGATGATTTGAAGCTATGGGGAACCCTGCTGTTTGTGTGAATGTGTGTACTCCAGTTTCCTATAAAAACCTTTTGCTTAGTCAAATAGTCACATCACAAGAAATTTAATAGGTTCTATTTCAAGATTTGTGTTTTCCTAAAAGGGTTTCCAAAACCTAAAAAAATCATTTGTTTTAATGTATCAGGTAATGCAGCAGGTTTATGTGTCTGTATGTTAATAGTAATTTATTTATTTTGTTACATGACTCATTCTAGTACACCGCTAATTTGAAATCTTATAAGAGCTTTTGCTGCTTCTTCTGTGATCTAAGTTAGAATCTAGCTGAAAGTTCAGTGCTGTCAGAGGAGAATCAAACGTCAAGGAATGAGAGTATTTGTCAAAATGAAAGAATCAGAATGTGGAATCATTAGTGTGGGTTTGTAATCTCAGGAAAACATGTAAACATTTAAGAACAGTTTTTTTATCTCTTTCTTTCTTGTCATGTAGCATTAGGGCCACCTTTCCGTGGCAATACCTTTTTTCATACCTGCACTCTGGCCTCGGTGAGGTTGACCCGGCGAGCCAGGTCCTCTCTGACAAAAGCATCAGGGTAGTGTGTCCTCTCAAACACTCTCTCCAGAGCTTGGAGCTGGCTGCTGTTGAAGGTGGTCCTGTTCCTGCGCTGCTTCCTCTTCTTCTTCTCCTCTGTGTTCATCTGTTCATCTGCAGTCAGAGAAAGGGGAGGGAACTTTATGAGGCAAAGGAAAAAGACTAAACACGATCATTTTGCTCAAGGATGACAAATAAAGCAAATTTAAATTTGTCTTCTGACAAATTTAAATCATACACAGTGCTGGCACCCACAAGCTGCAAACAAGAAACAGTTATAATTACAACTAATTATAAATGTTATATAATTACAGTACACAGTGCTCTCTGCATTCAAATACAATTGCTACTGCAGGCTGTAAGACAGTTTGAGGTACAAATTAAAAGTAATAGCATAGATAGATAGATCGATCGATAGATAGGTTTCTTGTCTTCCCTTACTACCCCTTAAAAACTGAAAATCGAGGTTTACAAGTTGACGTTTTTTTCTGAAAGCTGTATGTTTTAATGCTTACAGTGTTGCAAAACAACATAACATTTCATATCGCTCCATCTATTTCCAGAAAGCTCTGACCTACTAATGGTGGCTTCTATGGTTTATCCTTATTGTTATTTTTCTTGTAAATCAACTATTTGTGTGTGTATATATATATATATATATATATATATATATATATATATTTGTGTGTGTGTGTGTGTGTGTGTGTGTAAGATTTTTGTCATTTTTCTCAAATTATTTTCTTTTAAAGAAAACCTTGAAATAATTTCTGGATCTGTGCCAAAACACATCACTTGGCTCTTAACCTAACTAACAAGCACACAAGCCAAAAAGAAAAGTAACAGAATCGCTTTGCCAAAGGTGAATGTGTAATCCATTATGGAAAAGCTCCATGTGCTCAGTCTGATAGTTCCTGCAGGGTGAAATCAGTGTTGGTGAATTGTGGCTGCACAACAAGACCACAAAATAACACATACACAGAAAAATAAGGCTGTGCTCTTCAATGTTCCTGCCTAATTACATCCACACACACAATCTGTTGTTATACGCACATACATACGCAGAGGTGGGACGCTGCTCAGTACACTCAAGTGTTTTATGCTACTTAACAGTGATTACATTTTGGGAAATTTTCCTCAGTTCAGACAAAAAGTATTATTCAGTTTTCTCTTCTACAGATTTTGTGACTCTGTTTTTGATTTTGTATTTAGCACACGGACAAAGATGTTTTTGTTAGGATAAAACATCATGTCGTTAAAACGTGACCTTTCCAAAAATCTTTCTTATCACAGCTCTATGAAACAGTAATGTGATACTGACACATAAAAATGCAACAAATCTGTTGCTCTTTTAACATAGTACAATTAGCAATGCAGTTGAGTAGTTCTTTTTAATTGTGTAATCTTTGTTTTCTGTTTATACTAAATCCATAAACTTTATCTAACAAAGCAAAATAGAAAATATTAGCCATATTTCTAGAAACATCTGCATGTAGTTTTCTTATGTAAAAATCATTAAGTAGAACTTTTATTGCAGTACTTATAGACTTTTAGTTTTTTCCTGAGCTTTCAGACATATGTGGAAATTATGTGGAATACATTTACAAAATTGACCCAACCTGCAATGGATGATCCAATGAAAAGAAATTCACAAAATTCATTTATCAGGTAATGCAATTATTTACAAATGAAAAACTTTACTTTTTAAAATTTCCACTTGTTTGATTGACTTTGTTTTATTTATTTAACTCTCCACAAAGTGCTTCAATTTCCATGCTCATTTCCAGATAGCTGCTAAAGGTTTATGCACTTATGTTTTTTTTAAAAGATTTTTGGAGCATGTTTGTTAATAGAAGTACGAACTTTTATAGACTTCCAGCCAAACATGTGACAGCTTTGTTGTGTTAATGCTTTTCACACACACTCCTGGCAGTGTGTCACACTCTACTCTATCATCAAGTAACCTGTTTGTTTAGCTGTCACCATGTCTTTTGAAAGTGGGTCTCCACCAATCAGTAGATTGGAAAGGGAAAACCAAATGTAAACTCTGCTTATCTGCTGGTATTGAATTACACAGTACAGCAATGATTCCCAACATTTTTGCATGTGACCCCTTAAAATAAAAAGCAATATCTATCTGTGACCCCTGAATAATTGTTTTCATTCAAACTAACCACAAAGTGACTTCTTACGCTGCTCCAT
Organism: Heterochromis multidens; assembly: GCA_015108495.1. Lineage (NCBI taxonomy): Eukaryota > Metazoa > Chordata > Actinopteri > Cichliformes > Cichlidae > Heterochromis > Heterochromis multidens. The sequence continues at coordinate 26,073 of VUQS01062321.1, forward strand.
GCAAAGGATTTTACAGGCCTATACATTAAGTATATCATGAGAAAAAAGCAAAGATAGAAAAGTAATTTGTTTTAAATAAAAACTTGAATGTGACACTTGTTTTTTTTTATGTCTGTATTTTTCATTTTATTTACTTCAAAATTTGATTATGTGCTGCTGTTGCCACCATTTGACATGATTATTTGTTTTGCTGCTATGCTGCAATCACATTGTCCATTTGGGGTTGGACTTGAATCTTCACCTTTATCTCAGGACCTCATTACGGATCCAGACCCAGAAGCTGGAAACCACGAACAGTTATAATTACAATTAATTATAAATGTTATATAATTACAGTACACAGTGCTCTCTGCATTCAAATACAATTGCTACTGCAGGCTGTAAGACAGTTTGAGGTACAAATTAATATTAATAACAGATAGATAGATAGTGTACGTGTGCGTGTGTGTGTGTGTGTGTGTGAAGTAGAAAATTTTACAAAAATTACAAATTCCTAAAAGTTTTGTTGATTTTGGTTTCTTTGAGCTCTTTAAGTTGGTTCCAGTTCACATTAGGGTAATATAGAGGAGGAAGAAAGGAGGAAGACATTGAAATTGTTTCATTAAAATAAATCCATGAAGTGATATTTTATTCCTTAAGTGAAAGTAATAAAACCCAGTACCTACTTGAATTCATATTTTTGTCTTTATTTTATGTGTTATATCCTTTTAAAAAAAATGTAGTCAAACCTAAAAAGAAAACTACTCCCATCCCCCTCCCTTCTTCATAATCCAGTTAATCACTTATGACCTCTATGTGGGGATCCTGCCACCATTTGTTTTAAACTAATAGATTCCACTAATGACATCTTCATTTAATTTCTTTTGAAAATCACAAAGAACACTGACCATGTCGTAATAGCACACAAAAATAAATAACCTAATTATTTTATATGAAAGTGTGTGTGTGTGTGTGTGTGTTTTAAAGATATTACATGCTATCCTAAATGGGCACAATTTAACCATAGCAGAGCACCACCAAAGTTTCTCCCCATGCCTCTTGTTTTCCTTGTTTGTTTTCACTTTGACTCTTAGTTTCTTAGAAGTCACTGGAGGAGCTCTGCAGGCATCGCACTCCACATATTCGGGTTGAAACTCCGTTTGTTAAATCGAGAAGAAAAAAAACTGTAGTAAACTGGAGTTGTAAAGGCCAGTAGCGGCCACACATGACAAACCAGCGACCGCATACAGCTCTCCCACCAGAAAACAGCCGTTTGGCCGCTTGCAAACTGGAGTTAAGAAGCGAATCGTGACGCCCTTCCCGTCCGACCCTTTCGCAAAACAAATAAGATTTGTCTCAACCTCAGTATGTAGATACTTTCAGTGAAACGTATATGAATTAAATGTCATTATTTAAGTTAAGTTGAACATTTTGGCTGCTAAATGACACTTTTAAGCAAATAAAAAGAATTCAAATGGGTACTATACAAAAAAATAATAATTAAAAAAGATATTGAATAGATTTTAATGGTTTTACGTGTTCTATTGAAGTTTATATTATATTTTATTTTAAAAATATGGCACGACAGGAGCGACAGTTTACATAAAAAGGAAACCACAAGGGTATTTTTAAAGTACTTTTATACAATTGTAAGATAATTTATTTAAAAAACTATGACCTTCAAATTAGTTTTATTCCTTTCATGAAATAAAATATTTGAAACATTTTATGGATCCAAATATAGTCATTTAGAGGTTTATTGAGAATGTAGGCAAAAATAGCTTCTTTTTTTTAAAAGTCATATTCCCGAAAAGACTATTTCTTTTAATAGATCGTGCAACGCCTGAGCAGCGGTTTGGTGCCGCAAAGCTTTTAATTAACCCTCCAGGGTGATGTTTAAAACAGCAAATCAAAGCCATCACCATCATCATCATTCTGGCAGCTTCAAGTGTGGTCAACACGTGGAACTATAGACTGATCTCATTAGCAGCGATCAGTGAAAGTCAATTAGTCCTGCTGCCAAGATGAATTCGTTAGAGGGGACCTGATTCCTAAATTAAAACGTGTTTTCCTAATTTTCGTTATTTTATGATGGATTTTTATTTTATGGACTCCCTAGCAAATAAAGGATATCTGTGCAAAGAAAAGCAGATATTTGTAACGTGTATTAAAAATGTCTCAAATGTTTGAATCAGTTGTTGCTTTCCAGTTTCTGAGTTAATAATAATAAAAATAAAAAATTAATAATAATAATAATAATAATATTACGGTGTTTGCGTAATAGTGCACGTCATAATGTGAAACTTGCTTAAATCTGATTTGTTTTTTGTTTTTTAATGCAGTAAAAGCCGGAAAATTACCACCAGAGTTTTTACTCATCAGATTAATATTTGTTTTCTAAATCCGATCTATTCGTTCCTTCTGTGGTTTGTCAGAGTCATGCTTCCACAAAATAAGAGCTGATGAGATGCTGTTATTTGATTCTTTAATTGTCGGAACGAGGACACGCGCGGTAATTATGACAAATGACTAGGCTCCGATATTCTGAAAGTGTTTGACAGGCTGAAAATAACTGTAGATTAACGACGTGACCCGGCCACTTCCTCCCCCATATTTCTCACAGTCGATTTTTTAGCCTTTAAAAATAACAATAACACTCATTAAAGGCTATAACGTTTGTGTCAACTTCTGCAAATGGCCCTTTGAGTAGAAAAAGAGGAGGGGGAGGAAGGAGAGAGCGTTTATTTACTCTCTCAACGGTGCGGTGGAGAGGACGAGCATTGGCATTTTTGCATCTTTTTTTTGCTTTTTAATTTGTTTGTTTGCGCTGGATTTATCCTGGTTGTTGTCGCCTTCCGAGCACGCAATGACGCATTCCAAAACAAAAGTTGGAAATGTTGACCTCGATTCTCAAACTGGATTTCCAACGGCAGCCCAAGGAGTAGGTCCCTCCTATATAGCCTCTATATTGTCAAAGATTTTCCCTGAAGCCTTGTTTTTCAACAAGGTTTTCTTAAAACAAAACCAAAAAACCAAACTGTGATAGAGTTATGCAAATACACACAAAACATGAGTCACGTGTACACACGTCTACATGTGACTCAGTCTAACTATTTTCAAAATGAATGATTAGCAATCTATAGTGTTTTTTCTTAAATGTAGAAAAAAATTACCCTCGCTTAGGTCGACAGTCTAGAGAAAGAGATTTATGTCTCCGAAGTTAGACTCGTAAGGTGACTTCACTGACCATGTCCACCAACATCATCATACCTCACTGACATCAGAGTGTTAATGGTAAATTAATGGTCATTTTGAGGAGGAGGCCGTCAGGGATGATGCATTGCCAAAACTCACTAGAAGATTCCTTCCATGCGCGCTGCTTTTTGCAGAGCTCCATTCATGCGGTCTGCACGCGGACACTCTCCAGAAAGTAATGAAAACAAATGAGTTTAGCCTGTCAAGAGAACTGCTATTGTCTGCGATTTGATGTGTTTCCTAGAAATCATGAATGATAACTTGGTGTTTTCCACACGGGAGCTAAAACAGAACGGGAAGGATTATTTAAAATTAAATTAAATTAAACGTAATTTTGATCTCCTCTGCTTAGTCCCATCCGTTTTTAAGATCTTCTGATCAGCACTTCACTTACTTTCCTGCTGGGTCGTGTCGCTCCCGCTGGTCAGCCCGGGGGACTCTAGCATATTCCTCCCCGTCTCCCCGACGCTCTCGTCTGCCTGGGTACCGACCATTTCCCCGGCCTCTTCCAGATCCAACAGATGGCTGACCGAGAAGTTCTTTTTGGCTTGCAAGTTGTCCAGGTTAGACGTGATCGGGCTCTCCAGGCGGTTTGGTATCGTAGCTTGCCTGTCCATTACATGTGCATAGCTAGAAGTCATGACGCAAGTGGGGACCAGCGGAAAAAACAGAGCGGTAATAAGAACGAGAAGCACAAGTGAGCCAAGTAGATCCGTGCATACAGAAAGCACAAGCAGCGCCTCAAGAAAAACACAGCCAGATAGAAACTCGGGACTTCCGAGCAGAGGGTGGATCTGTTCACATCCAAATCAGCAACGGAGTTCTCAAACGAACTTAATCGTTTTCTCCTCGACTGCTTTACCTCCACCAAATGTTTTTTTTTTTTGTTTTGTTTGTTTGTTTGTTTGTTTGTTTGTTTGTTTGTTAGAGCTAATCCATTCAGCAGTGCGTGTCAAAAAAGAGAATGATCAGCCAGTGTTTGTCCTGCTGCAGTAGAGCGACTTTCACGTAAGTTTTTTTTTTTTCTAAGAAGACATATAAGAAGAAGAAGACGTTCTCTTCTCACTCTGTTTGAGCCACATATGAGCAGGAAGAGTGGTCGCTGCTGCTGATGACGACCAGATGCGTAAAGTAGTGTGTGCGCGCAAAGCAGGCTCAGCCGCAGCTAGAGGCACGGAGGCAGGACGTTACCGCCTCACCTTCAGGCAAGACACTAGCCCCCCTCTCTCTCTCTCTCACTCTCTCTCTTGCTCGCTCGCTCTCTTTCTCTCTCTCTCTCTCTCTCTCTCTCTCTCTCTCTCTCACACACACACACACACACACA
>VUQS01062321.1:30650-52628 GCA_015108495.1 Heterochromis multidens
TCTCTCGCTCTCTCTCTCTTGTCCGCTCTCTCTCTCTCGTCCTCTCGTCCGCTCTCTCTCTCTCTCTCTCTCTCGCTCGCTCTCGCTCTCTCTCTCGCGCTCTCTCTCGCGCTCTCTCTCTCTCTCCTCTCTCTCTCTCGCTCTCTCTCGCTCTCTCTCTCGCTCTCTCTCTCTCTCTCTCTCGCTCGCTCTCTCTCTCTCTCGCTCTCTCTCTCTCTCTCTCGCTCTCTCTCTCTCTCTCTCTCTCTCTCACACACACACACACACACACACACACACACACACACACACAGCTAAAGAGAGACTTGTTTCTCTGCGAAGGTGGACAGATTCTTAAGCGCGCTCTCAATAGGAAGCCCGTAATTGCGTGGTAACGCTTTTGCTGTGTCTGACGTTTTTCAAGGCCCCACCACCCTCTCCCCCCTTCAGCAGAAACATCACATCAGCAGCATCAACAACCCGCCTGGTATGGCCCGTTTTTCTCTGACAAACCTCAGCTTGAGAGTCAGTCCGAGAGATGCAGAAGACAGCAGGGTGTGCAGGGAGGCACGCTGTTATCTTTGTGTGTTGATAAACCCACTCTGAATATCCTGCGGTGTGCCACCAGTTAAATCAACCATAACCAGTGCCAGTCAGTCTATCCACAGGATTGTCTGCATGAGTGCTGGCTCAGCTGTCAGGGTAGCAGAGACATGATAGAAGCAAATTATAGGCACCAACCATCCATTCTTTAACATTTGAAGTTGAAACTGAAAAATGTTCCTTAAATTATAAACTAATTACCAAGGGCCACCAAACATCACCCCAAAATGTTTTTTTTTAATATATATATTAGTGAGAATATTGTCATTTCAGCTGTTTGTATTTTAGTTTAGTTATAAGTTCCTTGACAGTGTATTTATTTGTAAGTTACATGTAATGTTCCTTCCACACGAAATAAACAAAAGAAAAACTGACTGACTTTGTTCTGGTCATGTAAATCATTTTGCAGTCAGTGTTTTAATACTTCTCCCAAACACAGTGAAGGTTAACAACATGGAAGAATGGAAACACAAGTATTCACCTGTAGCCTATTTCTTGAAGAAGTAGTAGCAATGTTCAAGATAAGCTTCAGTGTGTTGTGCCTTTTTTAAAATTTGGGTCAGCCCACACTCTCTTAGTGCATCTACAAATATGTCTCATCCTGGGTTGTGTCTATTCAGGCACTTGAATAGGCACTGAATTGTCTGGCCTTTAAAGGATTAATGTCAACAACCACAAAAAAGTTTTTCCAAACGTTCTTCAATGTAAAATGTGCAAAAATCTGCATCAGCTGCACTTTAAAGAAAATGCAGGTCATATTCAATGAATTATATTACATTACATTCTGTTTGCAGACATTGTCCAGAATGATTTTTCCTTCTATTATTTCCATTTACCAGCCAACCAGTTCTCACCTGACAGTCATCCACTGATAGCCTCATAATATTAATACATCTGTCATCAGACAGCAGTAAATTCACCACTCTATCACCCACAGGAGTAGGATTCTTAGGTACTTTTACAGAATCATCTGACCTGTCCACATCATCAGCTGAATGCTGAACTGATTGCCTTAAACAGTTTCAGTTTTACTGGAGCAAGCAAGATTTTGACAGGTAATAAAAGGAAAAGTAAGATTACCAGCTGTATTCTTTTCAAAGTGTTATGACAATGAAATCACAAATACTGGATACAGACCAAAACACATCTTTATATGAAAAGGTAAAGACCATACTATATTAGAGTGTGAACGTCAGCAATCCTCTATGAGCAAGAACTTGGCAATGGTGGGAAGGAAAAACTCCCTTTTACTAGGTTCAGGGAGGTGGGAGGAAATAAAAGAGAGAAAACAGGAGCATATCGAGACCACAAACAAGAAACAGAAAAAAACAAAACAAAAAAACAATGTGAATATATTGAATTCCCCCAAAGTGGAGATCTGGGGAAATTTTCATGTTTCAAATCAGCTAAGGATGCAACAAACTGAGTATGAAAACTACAGTAAGAATAATTTATACTGGTCCTTAAGGAGACCCAAGAAAAATCTTGGGGGATTACCCAGCACATTTGCCTGTTTTTTTTTCCCTTTCTTTCTTTCTTTCTTTCTTTCTTCCTTGTTTTCTTTTTTTGAAACAGGTAGTTACTCCAGCCATCAGATAAAATGTAGTGGAGTAAAATCTATCTGGAAGGAAAGTGAAAAAATGCTTTGATTTGTATTGACTCCTCTCTCAGAGTGGGTATACAAACTAGAGGTTAATTGAGTTGTGGGGATGAATGATGAAGAAATGGAGGGAGCTGGATGATGGAGGTAATGTTGTGGTAAATGGACTGGTACTTATATAGTATTTTTCTACTCTAACTGAGCACTCAAAGCACTTTTTACTACATACAAGTCCTTTTTTTGATACCTAAGCACCTTGTCTAACATTTATACACACACTCACATTGGATGGACGGATGCAACTCTTGCCCAAGGATGCTTCGACATGCAGACTGGAAACCACTTACCTTCCGATTGGTAGATAACCTACTCTACCTCCTGAGCCACAGCCACCCGGTTGTGGTAGGGGGGTCATGTGTTCAGATGGCAAAAGTTGACTCTAGGCTCTGAGGTGCCATAGACGTCCTGTAGATTCCAGCCCCCGATCTGGGAAAAGAACACTTGATGCCATCAAAGGGACACCGATTGAATCCAGATGTGCCTCGCTCGCTCTTTCCATGTATTTAATGAAGGCACAGGGATAGAGTAGACTTTTTCATCATTAGCTTTCCCCCCAGATTCCCTTTTCCTGCCTACAAGTCGATTCTGGTGCCAGCTAAGGCAAAAAAAGAAAGAATGAAAAATGGGGGGAAAAGGCCTCCCCATGACTCAAACTCAGTCTTCTCCTCCAGGGCCCCTATTCTTTGTTCTGAGCTCAATGTGAAAATCACTTGTTTGCTCCGGCTGCTACAGTTTGTCTGTGGCAAATCGAAATGTCCAAACATTTCTGAGAGGAAAATGCCATCCTGCAGAGCTGATGTCAGAGGAAAAATCAGTTAACATAGTTATAATTACATTTTTAAAAAGTAGTTTGGAGAAACAGAAGACATTTAAAGCACTTGACCAACAAAGAGATAAATTATAACAACTTAAGAATCAATAAAGTCCAAAAAAAGACAGCAGCAAATATTAAATACAGCATATAGTGAATTGTCATTCTATGGCTATGATAGCAAAACTCTATAATGTAACCTTCAAGTCACTTTTGGCTTACAGCCCCAAATCACTTATCTGTACTAAGAGGAATTTTAGGAAACCCTGAATGTGGATAAAACTGGAAAATCCAACAGTGTCCTGATGAGCCAGTGATTTAAGATGTATGCCACATAGGCAAACATCTTGGGTTTGAATCTGTCTGTCTCTCCACTGTGCACTACTAAAAATGCTCAAAGGTTAATCTTGATAATAATAAGACCAACAGAGGAGACATTTCTCTATTAGTATCACGTTTCACAAAATCATGTGTTCATTTGGTCCAATAATAAAATGAATATGCCACTTACTTACTCAGCTTCACTCATTAGCTCATATATTTTTTAATGTTTGCCACAGGTATCATCAAATCAGTCTGTGCATTCTGAAATAGACAGCTGACAGACTGATAAGACACCTCAAAACAGGAAGATATGAAGTCACAGTCGGAAATATGAAGTCAGAAATGAATTCCTACATGTAGAAAAGCTCAACTGTTGTGATCGCATCATACATAGAGCTAAGTTGAAGTACAACAGTAACATATCAGCACTGCTTTCATGTGACTGTGAGACTATGTGAAAGATGCCTAACCAAGTTTAATGGAACCATATGACTGTAGACAAAGTGTATGCCATCTATTTCAGTGTTATTTTTGCAACATTGTAATTTTGAAAAACTTTTTGTTTTGTATTTATACTAAATTGATGTGACTGTCTTTATTCCCTAAATCAGAACCAACAGTTGGTTACAGGCTTCAAGTGTTTTTATCAGTATTACATCATTTATTTGAGTTTGACAGGCAACTTCTGAGCTCAGATTTAACTTCAGTAAAGTGCATCTCACAAATCTTAAGGCTCTGCACAAGCCAAAAATAGGAATGGTCATAAATTAATGCAAAGCTTCACAAAACTGGTTTTGTGATTTTTAAGTGCAACCTGATCACAGAGTTCTGAAACTCTACTCTTTATTTCATGTCAGGACTGAAAGCCTGTACAGGGATAATTAGTGTACTGTTTTGCAGTTGGTCTAGCATGAAGAGAAAGTGAGTGACAGCTGTACCTCACAAATACCTGCTGACCCACTGAGGTGAACTTTAAACGTAAATGAGAAGAAATTCTGATTTTCTGTCTTTATGAAGCATATCTAAACATGTTCTTTCCCTTGAACTATTCTATTATATTTTTGTTTGACTTGTTAGTTTTCTATCTAAGATCAGATTGAATCTGCACTCTATAAGGCCTTCATCTACACACAAGAAAATTACAAACTGTACTTAAGAACAAATTTGACATTGATTTATGTGTTAATAGACATGATATATAATGTTAAAAAAACTACAAAGCAGTAACTCAACGAATCATAAATTAGTGTTAACAAGAAATTATACTTATATGATAGATAGAATGGAGGCTGAAACTGTACCTTAATGGATTACATTAAATTCATTTTCAGACCTCACTGTCAGACTTTTCAGAATTTTTTCTTACAATACAAGATAAACATGCAAAACACAGATGACATGACTGCACAGCTAAAGCTCCTTCTAAATATTAGTTATGTATGTATGCAATCATACTCACGGTAAATACATGCATATCATAAACATATAGATACATGTGTGTAAATGCACACACATACAGACATGCATAAATACAATTACTTATATTTTCATATCAGTAACTAAATTACTATGTTGGTTTGGTTGTGTGTTGGATTTATTTTTCATATTATTTCATATTTGTCATATTTTTCAGTTTATATTTAACATCTCCAAACTTAACTTTGCTGCTTTTGTTGTTATCTTTATATTATTATTGAACTTAGAGAAAACTGTGTGTCATATTACTTTCAATTTAGAAATTTGCTTATAATTAGCAACCAAAAAAGGTAATCTGAATACTTTTGGATTACCCCAAGATCAAACATTGAAAAATATAAGCGTGTAATTCCACAAATCTCTTTCTCTATATTTTCTGTTTATTTGCACAGTACAGTGTGGATTCTACAATATGTGGGATATTTCTAGATAGATAGATAGATAGAATGCAAACGTAATACAGACTTCTTCCACTACCTGCCAGTCAAAATATACGCATTTAAACAAAAACCTCCTTCTTGGTCCTAATGTGTTTTCTTTCTTTGCTCATTGTGCATTAGCTCAGTCCCTCTGTGCAGCCTTGGCATTGGCCCCGGGCTGAGGATGATGATGATGAGGGGCCCGGCCCGCCGCCGCCGCTGTCCAGTGACCCCTGGTGCTGATTGGAGTAGCGTTTTGGCCCCTGTCCTGTTTTATTTCCCTAATTGGGAGTAAATGGCCTCCTTGTTGACTCTTTACATCCTGTGCAGGGAACCATATGTTGCACACACGCTCACCCCCTGCACACCGCCTGATTGCAGCGGCTGCACCGGGATTTCTCCTCGTATACCGACTGCTGCAACTCTGTCACACAGACTCTAAACTGATTACAACATTCAGAGGAAGCAATCGGGGCCTGAGAATGAATGGCGATGGATCATGACACAACGGCCTTAGAACTGTGCAAATCATCTGACCTGTTGCGGTCCGTCGTCGTAAACATACAGAAAATATGAAAAATTGTTCTTTACTTCAGTACTTCTAATATCACATTTCAAAACCATTTTTTCTAGGCTGAACTTCACGCATTTTACTTATTTATTTCCTAAATAAATAAATTGATAAAATTGCTTAAATAAACAATGTGTTTAAATAGAAAAAATAAATTAAGTGCATAGGGAAGAACAGACTACAAAATCCTGAGGTGTGTATAAAACTATGGAATAATACAAACTTTGATGGCAATAAAAGACTTTCACACAAAAACAGGCACATGCAAAATCTTTATCTCCGTTTCGAATGTGTAAAGTAACTCCAGCTGTCAGATACACGTGGTGTAATAGTAATTGCGCGTAATTGCGAGTAAATGTACTTCATGTATGTGTCCCCTCTTTATATTTTATGACTGGTTTTGTTCCGCTGCTGTCTCCATTGTTGCAGGCGGCTCACATGCAGCACTGTTGTAACTGTAAACGGTCTGTGGTGTTCCGACATAAAAAAGCAAATCTGCTCCTGATTAAAACAACACGGAGAGTTTACAGAACAAGTGGCCGTGTGAGATTAATTCGGCCGCGCTGATTCTCATTATTACAAAGCCCCAGAAACCGCTCGGAACAGGCTGCAACCAGGGACTCTTTAGACTCATCATCATAAGACATACTGTCTAAATAAATAACTACTTTTCCTCATAAAATCGTGGGTCCGATATTTATGTGCTTAAGATTTAGTTCATCTTTGTTTAAAGTTAGGGTGACTAATTTCGTTTGATATATAAATGTATATAACTATTTGTTTTAATACTTTTTTTTTCTTTCCCCCTTGAAATAAATGTATTTTCCTTCTTTAATAAAACAGCCTTGTCAAAAGGTTTCTTTGAAAGTTCAATTGAAATAGGCCTAGCAGAATTTCCCTTCTATAGTCCAGATTTACAAAGTTTTAATCTACTGTATCCTGAGCAAAAGAGCATTAATTCGGCTCAAGTAATTAAACCTAAATCAGAAACAGAAGTGACATTTGTTTAATTTTCTGGTTAGTTTCTTAATTTCCAGAGCAGATTATACACAAAAATGAGAGGAGATCCCATATTAAACACAGTTTCCGCTCAAAAACGTTGATGGCACATATGCACTATCTTCTGTCGCTGTACTGAGGTTGGGTTCAGAGTTCAGTTGATGTGGAGGTGAAGTCCGGCTCGTCCAGATGGCTGAGATTTTTAAGAAAGTTGATTTTTTTTTCTTTTCTCTGTGGCTCTCGGACTTCTCGGGTTTCAGGGTCTTTCTCGACCTGTCGAGGGACGGCAGCGCCACATAAATCACACTTTACTTTATAAACCCCACTGAAGTCCGACCCAGCGTACTCTCTCTCTCTCTCTCTCTCTCTCACACACTCACACACACACACACACACACACACAGCCCAATGGAAATGCATTTCCAATGTAGAAGCGATTTCTGCAGTTTGAAGCCCCGTTGGTTGCCTTAATCTGCGCTGCCTGTATCTTCTCATTTTTCTTTTTCATAATTTAGAACACATTTCCTTTCACAAGGAGTCCCCTAAGGAGTTATCTGGAAGGACTGCAACAATTTTTATTATTCCCGTTTAAAATTGAAGCAGTGAGATGGATCAAATGGAGAATAAACAATCTTATTTTTAAGCATACGGGAGAATGTGTAATTTAAAGATAGCATTATGTCAATAAAAAACAGAACTGTTAGTAAAAGCAGCTGTAAAATAATACAAATAATACTGAAATCCATATTCATCCATGAAGTAAAAGTTCAAAAGATTGAGTTCATTATATCTAGATTTCTGAGCTGATGCAGTCTAATTTGTTTGGCTAAACTATATAATTTTTTATGTAGTCACTTTTATGCTTTACAAAATGAATACTTTTAAGATGACAGCAAGATTTGCTGTATTTTGAAAACAAAATTATTTTGCTGTGTTAACATAAAACTGCCACGGTTATCTGATTTTTAATCAACTAATTGCTTTCTAGTGCATATAATGTACTACTTATTAGTTAAAGGATGGAAGTGCAGGAATTGAAAACTTCAGGAATTATTTCATTGTGACTGAAAAATGAAAGTTACACAATCCTATAAGGGTCATGTTTGTGTCAGGTGTGCTCCAAACTTTCATGTTGCTGTGCTGGACTAAACTAAGGTTTATGTTTGTGCAATAATTCTTTTAGTACACAGAGCAAGTGGCTACTATAAAGAGAAGTCCTCAAAATTTTACTTATGCATATTGTAGTCAGTATGCCAAACGGTCGCTTTCATGTTGCTGCAACTACTGTAAATTCTGGTTATTTTTACTGCAGTAAAATACCCACCCTAAAAATGTCAAACTATCTGACTGAATAACTACACAAGACTACAAATCAGACCGGATGTTTTTTGCAAGCTTTTGGTCTGTGACAGTTTTTCAGACTAACCAACCCTGTCATGTTGCTACAACTACTGTATATTCTTGTTTTTACTGCAGATACATTCAAATGGAAGCAGCATTTATGGTTGCAGCCAGTCCAAGTAGAGTTAAATTTCTAAAGTCTGTAAAAGAGTCAGTGCAAAATGTTTACCTAATTTTTAATTATATCATGTTCTACAGATAAGAAGCTGTGGCTTAAAACAAATGTGAAAATGGCATTTAATTTCAGAGATTACCTTTGAAAAGATGTTGGAATACTTTAAGGATTCAGGACTCAGTTACAGACTAAACTGAAATGATATACATTTTTATATATGCATAGTGTGAATCAGGGGAGTAATTTAAGTGGAGTAAAAATGACAATGTTTCTCTCTTAAATGTAGTGAAAAAAAAAGTATAAAGCTGCATAAAATTACAATACTCCTGAAAAGCACATCAAAACATAGCTGAGTGATGTAGCCTATGAGAGTATACTTGATTACATTTTGTTGTGACCATCCATTTAAAAACAAAGTTCAGATGACATAACTGAATGTTTTACTTAATTTGGGTAATTGGGAGCAGCATTTTGCTGGTGGGGACATCAAACGTTAACCCTAGAGGTTCTACAGGGACAGACAGACGGTGGTCACTCTCCTTCTGTGAACTTCAGCCTTCCGACTAATTAAAAAGCTACTTTTACGGTCTCTCCTTCAGATGGCCAGATGTGACCGGGGCGCTGTAAAGTCTCAAAGCAGTTTCCAGAAACACTTACTGCACTTTTAAAAATTTTGAAAAAGCAATGGGAGACCCAAAGTGCTCACAGTGTAAATTCCTTCCCACACTGCAAGCTTCAGTTCTGTTGATAACGTTACACTAAAAGGATGAATGCAAAGACAAAATACAAATTGCCATTTTAAAAGTTTATTTTAGTAAAATATTACATGTTTGTATATCTCTAAAATATCACGTTTTAAATTTTTTACCCCATTTAAATAGCCTTTATATCATTTTCTGAACACACAAAGTAATAAATCATACTTTGATTGGGTTCACTTACATAGTTTTACATTTCCATTAGATTATATATTTTCTTTGACACATTGTCAAAAATGTACAGCAAGACAAAAGAAAAGCTGGAAGTATGCAGAAACACATGCAGCCAAAAGCATCCGTACATACATTAACAGATATCACCTTACCGTACAGGCCCGCTGCTCCTTATTTGCACTGACAAGAGTTTTAGCTTTGTGAAATACAAGCCCAGCACCAGCAAACAGCTTCATCTACAACACATAAGTCTGGTTTGTGTTCAGAACAGAAAGGGATTAATGCTTCGCTGTATATGCATTAAACAGAGGTTTTCTGCAAAGTAAACACAACCAATCTTTCCACTCTTGCCACAAAGAGAACAATCAAAAACTGTCATCTTCTGAATTCAACCTATGCTCAGAGATAATTCATGTGTGATGTAAAACTACATTTAGAAGAGGTTTTTGTTTTTTGGGTTTTTTTTAAGAAGCACAAATATAAAAATGGACAACTGAAGTTAAATGCTGCAAGATACTACTCTGATTTACCCAGCAGATGAACATGACTGGGCAGACTACTGCTTTAAATATTTCAATCAAAACCAGTGAGGATACAGTACTCAAGTTTCTCATGCCTGATATATTACCTTTCTGCAAACCCTTTTTCTTTATTTAGCAAAAGTAGACAAAATTCTCAGTTTTTAAAAAATCTAAATATAAGCAGCGTCACAAAAAATGTGTAAAATACCTAGCCTAAAAATGTATCTAAAAACAATTTGAATACTACAATTCAGACCACATGTTCTTTGGAAGCTTTTGGTACATGAGTTTTTCAGACTAACCAATCATGTCTGCTAAAAACTGCAGTAACACACTACAGCTTGCTAAGAGCTACTACTTTTTAAAATAAATCATGATGATGCTTTTTTGATATTAACAAAGGATGTTAAGAATGCCAACATGGAAATGGTTCCAATTTGGCAGCTGGACAAACCTGTTATAGCACCTGTCATTACTCCTAGTGTTTTCCACTTTGTGTGTTTTTCTTTTTGGAAACAATGCTTATAGCATTTTAAAAGGTAACAGCTTTGTTAGTGATGCTTTTTTGTCTTGTCAGTGGAAATATGTAGAGTTTTTTTTTTTAATCTAAATAGGTATTGATTTCAAAGAGGCATAACCCCCCCCCCCCCAAACCTACCTGCATGTGACAACTGTTAAAACTGTGCCCAGTAAGCATAATGCAGGCTGGTATGTTTTCTCTTTGGAAAAAAACATTTAGTGATATAAGAATGTAATTTGGAACAGCAGGTCATTATTATTGGAAGCCATTATATCTAAGAAGGTTGACAAATTAAAGAAAAACCTCTGCAACTGGGAAAGAATTTGCTGGGTCTATTATACTGTGAGGGATATTTTGCTATCATAGTTACAGTAAAAAGTTGTTTTGATGCCAATGCTACCACCAATGGGGTATAAAAGCTTAGCATTTAATTTGATGATAAAAATTATGTGAATCAGATGCTCTGGCCTTAACAGTCATCAGATTTTAGACAGAGGGATTTGGCAGTGATTTCCACAATCTCATCAACTGTTCTGCCAGCACGTGATGGCTCAACACCTTACAAAGACACTTTATACAGTTTTTTCCTTTAATTTGTCACCCATCAGTGTGCAATAATGTCAAGATATTTTACAGAGCAGGTAACATATTAAGATTGCCTCTCCTCTGACTATCAGGACAAAGCCACAGTTTCACTCTGGAGACAGTTTTCTAGTGTTTTACAGTCTTGTTCAGAACCTCCGCTCTCTTTCTTCACAGTCTCTTTCTCTGTAGTTCCACAATTTTTGGTTGATTGCACGTTTACCTCCTGACTCTCCACTGAGCCATTTTCTTTTTTCCCATCGTTTTGCATCTCTGAGTTTCTCCTCTTCTCTTCCTTCTGCCTCTCCAGCTCCTCCTCAGTAGCCTGAAGCTCTAGCTGCTGCATCAGTTCCTCCAGCTTGTGGGCTTTGCGCAGCTCATTTTGCTGGATGATGGCGCAGAGGTGCTCCGTCAGCTGTTCCTTCACCTCTGTTTTCTTGTGAAGGTCCAGCTTGGCTATCACATACTCAGTTTCTGCCTTCTCATAGCGCTTTCTGTGAAGAAATAATAGAAAAAATTAACTAAGAAACATGAAGAGAATTAAAACCGTGCACTCAGAAATGAAATGCTGTTTTAGAGCTCAATTTCCTTGATAAAGAACTGTAACTCCATGAGAGGAATGTTTCATTTTATTTAGAATATTTGCTCTAAGAGATCCAAGTATGCCTGTTCATTGACATGTCATAAGCCCTATGACCAAATATGCCCAAAGTGTGTTATGAAATGTGGTCATTTGTTCTTGCCTGCTTTTTATCAAACTTTAACCACTTATGAACACAAATGAGACAAATGTTGTCAAGGAAAAATAATCCTGACAATTAATTTGAGAATATAGAAAATTAAGACTAAATGTTTGATTAATATGAAGGCCTAAAACACTGTTTTATTGGTTGATCCCACTAATGAAAAAAATCCTCTAATACTGAAATGGCCAGCAAAAATGAATTATCATTCATGAATCATTCATTCATAATTAAATGATTCATTGTTTAAATCATTCAAGCAAAAACACCAAATACACTCTGGTTCCAGCAAGTCAAAGACATATATAGTAATAAAAGTATTTATTTATGTATTTATTTATAGAGAGATAGAGATAGAGATAGAGATAGACATAGAGATAGAGATAGACAGAGAGAGAGAGATAGACATAGAGAGAGATCTCCAAAAGGTCAATTCAACACTGGTTGGATCTCCATTTCTTTTTGGTTTTTTTAATCTTCATTCATTTGGTACCTATTATGTCTAGAACACTATGCACTAAAACAAATGCAAAAAAATAACATGCAGTACAGAGTTGGTGACTGAACTAAAACCGACTGCACTGGCATTGGCTCAGAACCTGCTGAGAGCAGATGCATGTCCTCTCACAATATCTGAATGCAGAAATATTGTTTTAATTGCAAAGAACAGAAGACCACATGCTGTTTGGAAACATTGTGGTAACAAACCAGATGATGCCAAACATTTCCAAAAATCAAATTTCACCTCTGGCTATTATGTTGCATCTCAGCAATATCTCAACAACTTAGTAAATCAGCATAATCATAACAGAACCCAGTGTACTGAGTGTGTGAAGGTCAGGTTTGTCTTTTCATTATACAAACATCTGTAATGATACAGGGATAATGCCACTACACAACAGGCTGCAGGTTCATGAACAAGGTCAAATACAGAGATACTATACCACAGTATATAAGACTGCTTACATTGGGAAAATAAACTATCATCATAATTCAAGATACAGGAAATTAAACATGTATTTTTAAATAAATTAATCATGATTTCAGTTGTTCTGTTAATCTCTGTATGTTGGAGCATACAGAGAGTTTCACTCTCCAGCACATCTGGGTGAGACAGTATTCACTAGAAGGATTGAAAACATGTGCATTAGAAGTGCTGTGGGGAAAAAAGGTTATACGGGTACTGTAGGGGGCAGTGTTCCTACGGTTTCAAAATAGATTAGGTACAAACTAGTGAGTTTATTTTTTTGCAAATACAAGCACACAGTGCTGTTTACAGCAAGGATGTGGTTGAATAAAAAGCAGCACAGCTCCTTAAGAGTTACTATTCTAGAACTTGAATGATAGCAGAAACAGTTTTCAAACAGGCTTCAGGAGGCTCATTGATGCAAAGCTCTGTTTCAGACAGCTTTTTTCTCTACTCTCATCTCTGTATGATATGGAGAAGAGACTCAGAGATAAAGAATAAATAAAGTGTTGACTCTAAAAAAAACTTTTGGAGGCCTATAAGAATCTGACCTATATGCAGAATCTACAGGGTGGGCCATTTATATGGATACACCGTAATAACATGGGAATGGTTGGTGATATTAAAGTCCTGTTTGTGGCACATTAGTATATGTGAGGGGGCAAACTCCCCAAGATGGGTGGTGACCATGGTGGCCATTTAGAAGTCGGCCATCTTGGATACAACTTTTGTTTTTTCAATAGGAAGAGGGCCATGTGACACATCAAACTTATTGGTAATGTCACAAGAAAAACAATGGTGTGCTTGGTTTCAACGTAGGTGAAAGGTGATAAAAGCACAAACAAGTGTGGAGACGTCCAGTTTAGTGACTCCAGTTAGCAGAGTGCAGCAGACAGCAATCGGCTTCAACTGCTTATGTTGGCACACCTGTTAATCAAAGTGGCAACTTTAAGCCTTACCAAAATCCAAAAGGTGAGAGACAAAACTGTTCTTTTGTACCAGGTTGTAAACATAATTTTTTTAACATGGGAATATGAAGCCAGCCTCAGGTGTCACCTGGAGAAACTGCAGTTTTGGCACTTCCATGTTTATTTTTCAGCCTCTAAGGTTGTCACTTGCATCGGTAACAATTCAGTCTTATCAAAATCCATCCCTAGTGAGGGAGTGACACTTAAGCACAAATGGGCAACTGACATGCATGTGTAGGTGCATTCTAATGTTCGGTGTGAACTAACTAATGTGAATGGATCACAAGTACCAGGTGTGAATTGGGCTAAAGTGTCCCAGTGAGCCATGAAGTCATCAATAATATATCTGCACTTTCTGTATTGTAACAAATTAAAAGGTCTGCTAGGAAAAAGTGTTGTGACACTTTCTCTAATATTTTTTCTTTTTTTTTTTCTTAGTTGAGTCTACCTTGCAGCTGTGTAGTCCCAACTGGCTTGCTCGATCTTTCCTCTCAGGATGCCAATATCACTAGACACCATGTCGTCGAGGGCCTGCAGCTCCTTCTGGATTCTCTTTAGCTTTACAGTCTCTGCCTGAGTCTGTTTGGATCTGTGGAGAATAACAAAGCTTTCATATATAATCTTTTTTGTTGCCTTGACCTTCATCTTCACAGTTCTGGGGATCATTTACATTTATCATGTTGACTTGTTATTCTACGGAGAACCAAACAGCATGTACTTACTTCTCAGCGATAGTTTTTGCCAGCAGAGCTTTCTTGCGTTTGTTCCCCTCTTCGATTATTTTTTGCTCTTGCTGCAGTTGCTCCAGCCGTGTCTTTTCCCGTCTGCGATCACACGGACAATAATTTTTTTTTTTTCATTTTGTACAGCCAGCCCAAGAATAATTTAACAAACAAATTTGCAATTTCACTTCAAAAACACAAAACAAAAAACATTAGCATCATGAAAGGAACAGTGTCTTTCAAAATCAGCACCCTATATTGTGGGCTTGGCAAATGATTTTTTTGTGAGATTTGATCACTTTGTGTTGATGGTTCCCATTCATGTTTGTAAAGTATCTGGTTCAGATGTGGACAGTGCTGAGCATAGATTTAACTGAAATGTGAGCCACATGTGTATAAGACTGACAACATTGCCATTTATCCAGCAGTCAAATCACATACATCATGTGATATGATTGCTTTGACAGCCAAAGACAGCTAAAGGAATCATGCATCATTCATGTGTAGATATTACTTTGACCTGTACCACCCTCCGAAACACTGCCAACCCGCCCACTCCATGACAACAACAGTCCTCAACAACAGCGGCCTGCTCCTGCAAGAAACTTCACCCCCTACTGTGCAGAAACTGCTCAGGAAGAGCAGAAGGCAAGGACAAAGAACCCAAAGTTTTCACTGGGCCTCCAAACTCCCCAGATCTCAATCTGATCAAATTCTGAAAGAAGCCTGTTCCATAGAGGCCCTATTTTGGAAACCCACAGGACCCAAACGATCCACAGCCACTGTTACCGTGACAGGATACCCCGAGAAGTCCTGTGTCCACCGTGGACCTATAAGCAGAACTTATAACAGTCCTTAGAGCTGCTTTGGCAGAACAGGGTAAAACTACACAATGTCAGGTAGGTGGTTTTCATGAAGTGGATGACACAATACAACTAAAAAGTCTGGCATCAATTACAAAAGTCCTTGGTTTTGGGGAAAAAAAGGAATCACATTAATCTTTAATTCAATAAACCTATTTAAATATCAAAAATGATTAATAGAATTGTCCATCATCAATCAATGATTTCCAGTTAAATATCGATGTAAAAGTACAGAACTTTATTTTCTGCAGACATTTCTTCTATGTTCCACAAGAACACTGACAAAACATTGATACAGCACTAATGAGCGCTATGCATCCAGCATGAAGCATGTACATGAAAACACACAGAAGTATGTTTGCATGTGGGATGGGCATTTTTGGCCATGGTTGTGACCCTGGTATTATACCGACTGTGAAAACATTCGTCAGCCTGCCTGTCGTCTTTGCAGTGCACATGTGAACAAAAAGATACTAACAGCTCAACCTCTTGTTTATCCAGCTCTTTAACAAACAGGTTTTCTTCATCTGTAGCCGGCTGAAGGTTTTCATTTGGCTTCATTGCTGCGGACTTCTGCTGCACCTCATGTTTGACAGTCGGAGCTCCCGCCGGCGCTGCGGGCTTAGACTCAGCCTCTTCCCTCAGCGACGGTTTGGTGAGTTGTTGCTCCGGTGAAAGTGACTCTGCTCCTGCGTTTTGCTGGGCTGCTGACTGTAGGGCTCTCTCTCGCTGCAACTGGTGCCGACTCCGGTTGGCTGAAGCCGGTTTTCGACCCCGGACTTGAGCTGCAGATACAGCCGAGTCTGAAAATACACGTGGTCACGGTTACTACTACAGAAAGGAACTCGGAATAAAATGTCAGAATGAAATGCTGTGTGCTCCGTCTCTCATTAGCAGCAAGAAAGATTAGCTCACCTTTTTGCTGCATCCTCCGCAACTCCTCATCTGAAAAACCGGCCCAGCCGCTCATTTTGCAACTCCACACATGCAGGAAATACTCAGATTATTTGCTTAAGATTAAAACGTTTTTAATTCACAGGAAAACTCCACGAAGCCATAAATGCCACCGCCATCTTTGTTTATTAATGCCACGTCAAGGACCCCAAAAAGACCAGCAAAATTGAAGTCCCACATATCGCCTGAATTTAAAAAAGGGGGGTGGCGGGGGATACTAACTTGAAATCTAAATGAGATCATGAACAATAATAATAGCTGTATGTCCTTCAGATAATTATGTTTTGATGAGCTTAAAATTTGCCTAGAGGTATTTTATTTATCCTTGCAAGTAAATATTACTTTGTAGGTAAAAAATATAAAAGGCAATGCTCTGAATACCCGATCAATAGATGTCCTGAACGTTTCCTTGTACTGTCTGGTTATGGCGTGATGGTTTAGATGAAGTATTATTGATTTGTTTTCTTGTTCCGCTGTAGTATTTCATGAGTTGAAATCATTCAGAACTGATCACTGATAATGGTGGTGTCTGTTATCAGCTCATATTCCGACATTACAACAAAATTTAATTTCATAATGTGAAAAAGAAAAAAAAAAAACAGTGCTTGAGGCTTACAAATTACACACTATGTTAATTCAATTTTTTAATCATATAGTTTCTATTAATTTCTCATTCGCTGCGTCTTTAAAGGACTGCCCGGCGTTAAGAGGATCCGGGGTTAAATAGAGGAGCACTTTGTGCAAGACGTGAATGAAATTTGCAAAGTGGAGGGACACACTGTTGTCAAACGGTGGCTGGTTTGATTTGCCCCGTTTTTTGTGAAAATGACATATATTTTGACAAATATAGGCCTAACAGAATAACGTTTTGTTTAAATAATAATACAGCAAAACTGGCCATGAGGGAAAGGAAGCATTGTTTGCTTTTAAGTCCATACTGTTGAAATGGAATGCTTAAAATGGAACTGTGGCCACCTGGTAATTTCTTGCATCTGTGTTGATTCAGATGCAGAAGAAGAAATATAGACAAAGAAGAGTGGTTAGAACAAGGAATCCACGTTTGAACATAGCACAGACATTATTTTACACCTTTGAAAAGTTATCATAATCATGATCATTTTGGCCTCCATTTTCATGATTGTACAAATTCACTCACTGTTTTTATCATTGCCTCTGTCCCATGCAACATAGTAGTGCAGGGAGTGCATTATTTACACACTGCTATTATCAGTTTTAACATGACCTTAGAGAGAGTATTCAGGGGGGTTTTTCTTTTTCTTTCATGAATTCAGGTGTGTATTGAAGATGTATATAGTAGCTGTTCATGGGAACTCTCAATATGCAGTCCAATGCCAGTAAATGCAAGTGAAGAAGGCCATTATTAAGCAGAAAAAACACCCCAAAACAAAACAGAGAGTTAGTGGAAACCTTTAGGAATTTAGACCAAATCAACAATTTGGTCAGCTCCTAAAAAGAAAGAATACACTTGTGAGTTCAAAGACACTAAATGGTTGGGAAGGCTATTGAAGACAACTAAAGTGGATGATTGCAGATTTCTTTTCTCTGTGAAAAAAAACTCTCCTGAAAACATCTTACCAAATGAAGAACACTTTCAGTGAGGTATCTACAGTCATGAGATGCATTTATGAAACTAAATACAGCGTTTACCTCAGCAAGATGTACAACAAGTGAAAAAGTGTCAGGGCTATACTCTCTGCTCAGACACAGCCAAATGCTGCAAAACAGATTAGAAGGAGTTTCAAATTACAGCTGGATCATGACCCAAAGCATACTGGAAAGTGGGTGGAGCAGTGGTTATCACTATTGCCTCACATCCAGAAGGTTCAGGGTTTAAATCTCCTCAGGGTTAGGATCAGCTACGGCCTTTCTGTCTTTCCTATCTGCTTTGATTTTCTTCGGGTCTCCAGTTTCCTCACACAGTCCAAAGAATTACATAAAACTGGCTGTAGGTGCAGAAGTGAGTGTGACTCTCTGTGTGTTGGCCTGTTTAAACACAGCTGAAGTAAAGGACAGACCAAACATTTAAATGGAGGAGTCCGAATTTGGTGATGTCCATGGGTTTCATACGTCAGGCAGTCACAGTTTTTCAATAACTTTTGAACATGTGAAAATAGAGGGACTATGAAACAAACAACAGTAATTCCGAAAAAGTTAATTTTCCTAAACAACTGTGAAAAGCCTAAAATTGCTAAAAGCCTACAATTGCAAAATTTCAAATCAGTTTTATACAAAGGTAAACTTGTGAAAATTGTGTCCTTATCCAAATATTTATGGAACTGACTGTTTCACATGCTAGAATGACACTCTAAAAAGATTTAGATCTTCAATAAGACTTTTGCAACAATGCAGAAAATTGTTAACTACTTTATTCTGTTACATCTTTCATTTTTCTTATGAACACTATAATAGTAACTCTAAATATTAAACTGATAGCAGGCATATCATGGTGAGTAAGTCATGGTGAAGGTGAATGCAGCGGTTTTTTGACTGGACGCAGGACAAGAAGGGAATTTCAGGACTGTGCTGCAAAGACATGGGTCCAGATAATTAGTTTTAATTGCTTAACTGTACTCATTATGATCTGAATATGACATAGCACAGGCTTCTTTTTTCTTTCAGTCAGTGTAAAGACAGTCTTTTCATAGTCATTGGTGAGGAGCATAAATGGTGTAAAAACAATGACCTCTGCTTGGCAACTAATAAAAACTGGCCTCCACATCTTTTTTGCATCTGGGGGCCAATTACATGCAAGTTAAAAGGCGAAACACCTCAGGAGGGCATAAATCGCCGGCAGAGTGGAGACAGAGCCAGACATGGAGGCCAGATGGCAAGGAGAGAACCACTTTGGGCTCAAAGTGTGTTTTGCTGCTGCAGCATTGGGCTGAGGATGAGACAGCCTTGGATAGCTGATTAGTGAGATCCAGAAAGACCACATGGCTCATTACTGAGATGACCTGTGGAGGCAGATCAAGGTTAGAGGTGGAGGAAGCATCTAAATCCCTTGTAGGAATGGGTGATACTGATAGGCAAGAAAGGAGGTTACCAGAATGACTTCACTCAGTTCAGAAGTTCACTTTTTCAGATCTGTTGTTCACATGTGTCAAGGTTTTCCCAGAATCTGAGAAAGTTCTTCCAGTCTATGACACAGCAAGAGGACATTAATCTGAAGTTATTTTATACATAACTAATTAAAGACAATTTATTTTCTGGGTGGAAAACACTGTCAACACAACTTACTGAAATTGTTCCTCTAATTAATCAAAATAACAGCCCATGGAATAATTTTAAAGGTCTTTAACTTTTTTTTTCATTGTTCATTTTTCAAAGAAACCTAAGAAAGATATTTCAGATTTTTTTTTTTTTCCCCTTGCAACTCTGGTTGAAATATCCCAGAAAGTATTTCTATAATCAAAACTTAAAGGTACAAGCTTCTAAGCATAAAGTAAATCATTACATCTGAGCAGAGGTGTGAAGTAACGAAGTACAAATACTTTGTTACTGTATTTAAGTAGAATTTTCAGGTATCTGTACTTCATTTGAGTATTTATTTTTCTGACAATTTTTTTTACTTTTCTTCCGTACAACACAAATATCTGTACTTTCTACTCATTACATTTATAAAACAGGCTGTTACTTTACGTTTAACTCATTTGAGGGAAGTTTTTAATTCCCAGAACTGCGCGCCTTTAAACATCAAACCGATTTGAGCCTAAATGAAGGGAACGATGACACATAAAAGGCAATCCTATTGGTGTATTCATTACCAGTGCTTATCACATAGAAAGGGATGAAAGAGGCAACATCATATAATTTATATATATCTATAGCACTATAGTCAGGTGTTAAACAATCTGGAACAGTGTTTTTGGTGCAGATGTCCATAAGTTGCGGTCTTAGTATTTCAGCATCTAGCTAGTGTTATGGAAGAGGAGTGAGCATAAAGGGAGTAACGTTTTTTTAAGTGGCAAGTAATTTCAAATGCAATGTTGATCAGCTCAACAAATATCAGCAAACGCACAAATTGTTTCTGTGCAGTTTTTCACACAGTGTATCTGTAAGCTGAAGGTCCAGCTGCTGTATTTCCTAGAGAGAGAAAAGAATGAGAGCTAACTTCACTCAGAGATGGAGACAGATAAGAAAGACAGGACAGGAGAGGAAGAAGAGAGGTTATATTTAAAGGTGAGGACTGCTCAGTGATATTTGATAAATTAGAAATTTAAAGCTTACATGCAATGTCCTCATTTTTAAATCAAATTGGATCCGTATATGATGTGAAGCTATGTTTTTTCATACTGTGAAATGTTCTGCAAAATAAACTGAGGTGTATACTTTCTTTGTGTTATTCCAAGGTTGCATGAAAGTACTTGGCAGTTTTGAGCAGGATAAACAGGTTAGTTTACTGTACTGTGGTGAATTTACAGTAAAGCACTATGTTAGACTGGTGGCTGTGGTGTTCATGGTCAGTGTTGGTAACATAAAGTGTAGCAGAAATGAATTTGAATTTAAGCTGATGATGCTTAGATTCATTCACTGATTTCCATCTTTATACCAACTCTATACTGTCTAGTATAAAGACAGTATAAACAGTATACTGTCAGTGTGGGGGATGGAAATCAGCCAAGATAGCTTGTGAAATATTGGGTTATATCTTGTTGAATTTAGTTGTGTAAATCCACAAAGAGCAGTAAACCTCAGAGCAGCAGCACACGTCAGCTGATCACAGCCTGTTGTCAAGAGACCAGGCTGAAGTGCCGCCCCCCCTCCAGCTTGCCTGTCATCTGAATCAAGAGGGCGGTAAAAGGCCTAAAATCTAGCCTTTGTAGATGTGAAGAAACACAGAATCCTATAACAGAGTTTATTTGTATGTGTTTTGCTAATAATTATTCCTGCTTAAATCAAATCAGAAATCTAATAAAAATTTAATCAATGCCTAATCAATATGTTGAATGAGAAGAATATAATCATTACGATGAAATAATTCTAATGTTTAAACCTTTCAGACCAGATTCTCTGTGTGTGTACTCTGTGTGCCTTTTGTGTACGGGACGTCCTTGAGACGTGTGTGTACGGAGCAGTACTCTAAACAAATTCTGAAAATAGAATAGACAGGGATGTTGCAGGCAGAAAGACAGAGAAAGGTTTTTGACTTTATTATTAACAAAAAGAAGCAGTTTTGAGTGTACTGTGATTAATAAATACTGAAGTTCATGTAAATTGAGTTTAACAAAGAGAAGAGTAAATTTATAGCTAAAAGGAGAGAAATGAGTACACAGAGCGATAAAGAGAAACAATGCATTCCTAATCGAGATGATAAGAAATATGTTGGAAATATGTAATGTAACCGTTGTAATAAGATGTTATCAAAGTTGTTTCCTCAGTTATCTGGGTGAAAGGGTAGAGAGCAAAACCATAATGTAATGGTTTTAGAGGAGACTGGAAAAAAACAGCATGATGTAATGATTAAGAGAGAGATTACGGGGAGTGGCTGAAAGTCTGGTGATGTTAGATGTCAACCAGTAATTGGATGTGATCATCAGAGAAGGAGGAGGAGAAGGGGAAGAAAGAGTATAAAAGCAACAGAATCAGAGAAGATAAGCTGTTCTTCCTTCGTCCTGGCATAAGCAGAGAAGAACAGTGAATTTTGGGGCACAGGAGAAAATGCAGCCAAAGATCACAAGAAGGAATTAATTCAATTCAATTCAATTCAATTCAATTCAATTCAATTCAATTCAATTCAATTTTATTTATATTGTGCCAAATCACAACAACACTTGCCTCAAGGCACTTTATATTGTAGGTAAAGACCCTACAATAATAGTAAAGACCC
>VUQS01062339.1:0-10067 GCA_015108495.1 Heterochromis multidens
AATTTTGTGCACATTCCCTTTTTTGAGTTCTCTTTAACAGTAAAGGTAACACTTGTGTATGAGTACTAAAATCTTTTGAAGGTTCTTATAGGTTATTCTATACTACGGTAATACTCACTGGGACAGAGACTCAGACCCTTGAGATGGAGAGCTGTTCCAGACCTCCCGTATAGGGGTAACTGGGATCAAAACACCAGCGTTTGCTCCTCGGCGGGTATGTTGCAGAGTGGAGAAAAACTATTAGAGATGTGAATGGGTTGGTGGTGTACCGGGGGCTTCTGTTTAGAACTACACTTCATCCTCTCCGTCACCCAGCTGGCCTGCTCAGGACAATCTGCTGGAGGAGAGATAACGGTGGCTAAGCTACCTTGGCCCACACCGACTGCAGGAGCCTGGCAAGCTACGGGATTTTCCAGGGTGCGGCGCCTGGCCTCCAGAGCTGCAAACAGGCTACATTTATTACAATTATCATTATTACTAAAGGAGGCAGAGGAGAAACTAAACATCTTACACACTGAGCAGGAAAGTGCAGGAGGGACAGGTGAAGAAGCCATGCTGCTAGTGACTCGGCCACAAGCTAAGCTAAGCTAGCGAATCCCTAAAGACAAAATGAATAAATACTGTGAATATAATTAGCAGGTGATTCAGCAGAGAGTGTGCTTTAGATAAAACACGTGAAGATTACACTATGGAATAAGTGGTGTCTAAAGGTGTTTAATTAAACGGGCTACACAGATAAGCTACACAAAACACCACAGTGCGTTGCAACAGGAACAGGAAGTGATACAATACTGCAGTGCAATGATGGCAGCGTTATCTCACTTAAAATTCCAAAACTCAAGACACACAATACAGAAGTGCGTCTATTTTCTCACTGAAAGAGTAATGTGATAATGCTATATTTGGTTAGAGTTTTATTTCAACAGCACAAGTTTAAGAAACATAAGTTTCTTATATATTAGAAGGTGGTGATGATAAAAGCTCTAAAAATGTAATAGAGGGTCCTAAAAAGGAGAAATTTGTTTTTGTGCTATTTATAAATCACCAATAATTTAAAAACAGAACACAGAACATGTGAAGATCACAGAGTTGTTCAGACAGCTTGTGGTCTGAACAATATAAACACATCCAAATGGTGTCCAAAGAGATATTTGAACTAATGAGGGAATCTCATAATATTCCCTCAGCTGCCTCAACTCTGCCATTATAAACACAGAAGTATGAATCACAGACGGAACTTGAACTTAAAATCACAGCTTTAATAAACGCTGGATAAAAGGTGATAAAACAAAAGCGAGAGCAAGAACAGAACCAAGCTAACTAACTTACTGATTTCTTAACTGATTGACACGAGACTTGACTTGACGAGACGAGGACACACACCATGAGGGTAGAATCACGCAAGGAACAAAGGGCAGACTGAGACAATAAATACAGAGAGGGAATGGGGCAGAGAGGACACACCTGGAAACACACCTGAACACAATAACACTGATGAGACGTGAGCTAAACACAGGGAGCGAGAGAACAAGAGAGAGGGTGAGAGACAGCGCGAGCGAGCAAAAGAGAGAGACACTGAACACGGCAGTGAACTAACACCATAGAACAAGAAACCAATATCCAACTAAGTAAAATAACAAAACTACAAGGCTCTCCCCAAAACTAAACATCAACCTCTCATAATACAAAAATAACAACAAGTTCAAAGAAACTCAGAGGCACTCAAGAACTTAAACATGAGCATCAGATGATGCCAAAAGGGAAACCCACAAGTTTAAATAAATTCAAGACCCAGGGACCATGACAGTAGGACTACATTGCAATAGCTTTTTTCCCTTAATATATGAAATGATCATTTAAAAACTACATTTTGTATTTACTCAGGTTATCTTTATCTAATATTAAAATTTGTTTAATGATCTGAAACCATGTAAATATGCAAAAAACTAATAAATCAGGAAGGGGGCACATACTTTTTCACACCACTGTATACTTGAGCTTTAAATAAAGAACACATCTAACCATGTTTGTTAGTCACAAAATTATGTTCCTGAACTCATGAACTTGGACATGAAAAACAACCACATATAGTAGTGTTCCTTCTTCAACTCATGCATCTAAAGTGCATATAATGTGGCTTATATTTTTAATTATTTTTCAAAATGAGAAATAAGAATATGTGCGTATTTCACAAGTTGCAAAAACATTGATGTAAATATACATATGAGAAGTTCCCACCTTGCGCCAAAATGTCCGATCTTACAGTACAATATCCATTTGTAGTGACTATGGTATTACTCAAGGGAAATGGTTATGTTCATAATGGTTATGTTCACTTTGTTAACATTATTCTAGATGGTTCTGGTAACTATCTGCATTTAACCAAAAACAACATATTATGTTAATATTAACCACTGGGCTTTCATTGCCTAAAACTAATCACAGATCAGAATCTGGACAAAATCCAGGCTCTGGTGAAAGAGTTCACTGCTTTGAATGCCCACTATCTACCCCAACCAGTACATTTGCCAGTGCATTTCTCAGAGCAGCTTTGTGTATGTTTTCAGTGACATTTGTTTGTCTGTGAAGCAAAATGATACAAAAACTACCAAGCTGACTCTCCGAAAGCTTGAGCATGGCAAAATAAATTTTTTTTAAAAAATTTTGGTGTAGATCCAGAACAGCTGGTGAATCAAGTTCTCTTTTCCTTTTAATTTTCTTTTAAAATTTTATTTAAAATGGTAGGACTCCATATGATGCCCTCTCTCTAGTCTATAGATTGTTCCTACCAGGGTATTGAGGCTTTAAGTGTTAATGTCCTTGTAGTCAGAATATTACAGGATGCAAAACTCTCACTATGCTAATCCTACAAGGCTAATTCTGATAGTTGAGAGTTTCATGACTTCTCTCTCTTTTTGGCCTGTAGAGGCATTCTAGTATCCAAACTGCTAAATAGTCGAATATTTGACTATTTCAACAATATATAGTTACGGTTAATGCAAATATTTGGGGTTTTATGAATAGAACTGGGAAAAAAATGTTGCTGGGCCAAAGCCACTTGATATAAGACTGTTCGCAGTGTTTGGTGGCTACAGAAATAGGAAAAGCAGCTTACAGTTTGACTACTCCGTTACAATGACCTCAATAAAGGACTATTTTCATCCGGCTGTCCCTAAAGGTGATGATGCTGATGATCTCAGGGGGAGTAGGAGGAAGAGGAGGAGGGATATCACCAGTTAATAACCCCAACCTCCCCTGCCTGTCAGCATTATGATCGCAGAATGCACCGGGACCCCTTCACCAACGAATCCGCGTTGTGATGATTGTCTGCGGGCACGGCTACAGCCTGGTCACATTTTCTCCATCTAGTATTTGAATTCTCAGAGCAGCGCGGTGTGAAAGCTGGACCTTTGGCACAAACACGCACTCACACACTCTCCCTCTGAGGGTGCCTCTCCGGCGCGTACTTCGCACCGACACATTCCTCCGAGGCTTCTCCTTTCTTTCATCTGGAGACTGAAACTTGAGAGACTTTACCGTCGCAGGGCAGAGAACAGAAGGCGGACGCACGGATAGTGTCAGTGCAGTAAATGTAGCGGCGGGCTGGGTGTCTTTCTGAGGGGCGCAAAGCGGTGGTGCTGGACCAGCCGAGAACGCACCACGTCCCGTCCCACATCCTCCTTTTTACCCCCCCCCCACCCCCGTTCCTCCAAAGGGTGTCCCGAACACGGCCAGCATGATTCTGCACGGGTTTGCGATTGTTCTTTCCCTGTCAGGTAGGTCCAGTGGTTTGATCGTTGTTACAAAAGAGAGAACTCTTCAGGGAATACCTGAAGAAAAACACCACAGTCTTTGTCTAGATGCTCTTTGACGCGAAAGTGAAATGGAGATGAGGATGGGGAGTATAAAGTCACACTTCATTGGTAGCGTCACATTTTGGCTCTGTCTATTTTTATTATGCACTTCTATAACTCCGAGGTGAATATTTTGGGTCCTTTGGTCAGTTTCGTGGTTTGGAGCCTCAGGAGTGGAAAGAATTTTTTCAGTAGAGTAAAATTAATGTCTCATTATGCTACTCACTACTGATCCTATTTTTCTTTGTCTCATATACTCTGTTTTTGGCTATGTTTCTGTGCTCCTAGCCCAAGCAAGACAATAACTATCAGGTATTTTTGCGTCCAAAACGCCATTAGGCTACGCCCTTCCAGCTTGAACCCTTGAAATTAAACTTCACAGTAATGACCCATAAACTCACAGACTGATATACATCAGACTCCCATAAGGCTTAAATAGTACATTTTATTGTTCTGGTCCCCAGTAACACATACAACTACTGCTTTTTATTATAGGAGATATAGAGGCTCAAATAATCTGATATAAAAATAAAATGTTAAGTATATAATGTTTTAAAGTTCGTCTTAAAATCAGTTGTTAGCTTTGGCATATTGTGATATATTCTATTTGCTTAATTTCAAGATGAAAAAGACAGAAAGTACAAAATTAACTATTTTAAGATCCATTTAAATAAATTTAAAGCAAATGCACCCAGTAGAATCAGGCATGTAGTTAAAGAGTAATTTTTTGGGGGGAAAAATGAAAAGCCTTCTTAGACCAAAGGTCTAAATGCACTTCCTCAGTCTTGCTTTAATGAATAAGGTTTATTTAAGCAGTTTTCTCTGCATTCTAATATAAAGATTTAACAATCGAATATGAGGGACTTCTTTGGGTTTATAGTTAAATCCAGGAACTTGCCATTTTAATTGTCCTATTGTGTCAACTTTCCAGATATAATTTTTTTCTTGGCAAAGAGGAGAAGCTGCTTCTTTACAGCACTTTACTGTAAATGCTAATATACAGTAAACCATTGCAGATTTTGTTCAGGTCCAGTGAACCTTTTTGTCATGTGTGTCCCTTTGTTCCTGTTTATTATTTTCTAATCTAGTTCTAGCTTTCACCCCCCCAAAACCTTGACTATTTTAAATGTTGTGAGGATACTTAACTTTGAACCCACAAATAGTTGGATAAATTCTGACTCACAAAGAAATGCTTCTCTCTAATTTTAGGCTTGGATTATTGGTAATGTGACTGCCTGCTGATGAACTTGCAGCTGGATGTGAGCGTGACACAGTCCTGAACATGACCATGTTAAAAGTATCCCTGTATCGCTGTGTTAAGTGTAAGAGGTTTCATGTCTGTGCTTGGACCTTAAGACCTTGTAAATGAAAAGATAAGAAACCTTTATACTTTTTGTTAACAGTGTCAAAGTCTTTATAGCACCATAGTGGATAGTGGAGGAGCCTAAAACATCCATCCATCCATCCATCCTTTCTGTGTGGCTCAAGCCTACCCCAGCTGTTATAGGATGAGAGGCAGGGTACACCCAGGACAGGTCATCAGTCTGTCACAGGGCAGCAACAAGGTTGAAACAACCTTTTTATGATAGTATGCAGTGTATTACATGTGTTGAGAGTCAGGTGGAAATTATGTTTTGCGAACGACCGAAAGAGGAAGCTGAAGGCAAGCTCAGAATGTGCATAATAATAATAAATAATAATGTTATTTTTGGATAATTCAAGACCTAATGCTTAAATAAGAGCAGTATTTTTATCTGTCTTCACTCAGTGAGCATATATGGCAGTTCATTAGTGATAAAAGATTACTTCAGCAGGGATTTATAAACAGCAAGAATTAGGCACAAAATCTTGATTTTGCTCTTTGTACAGAGCTTTGGTCTTTTAAATTATTGGTTGTTTTGTCAGATTCTGAGAATGTAAATTTCTAACAGTACCTCTGTCTGAACATGCCCATATGTGGCTGTTAGTGGGACATGGTTTTGACAGTAAAATGATGTAAGATAAGACCAAAGCTGATTGAGTACCCTGGGAAATCACCTGACATCATCTAGAAGGCAGCAGGATGACAAATCAGTTTCAGCTAGACATTCGACTTTAGTTGAACTTCACCTTACAGTGTAAAATGTCCTGAGATAATTGCTGTTTAGAATTGGTTTAATTGACTGTATAAATAAAAATAGCTTGAACTAAATGTACATTCCAATGCTGCTTCCATGAATGCAGGTAAATAAATAAGATAGGATGTGCACAAAAGTTTTAAAGCTTTAGTTCTCTTTTCAGTCAGATTTTAAAGTTTTTGCACAGTAGTTGTAACTCTGGTTATATGAGTGGTTTCCAATTATTTTTGTCTGATGAATCCCTGCAGCCCTATTAGTTAAATAGTTGTTGACTTGTCTGTGTGTGTGATTCTAGCTGGGTTTGCTGGGTTTTTTTTGTTTGTTTGTTTTTTTTAATCAGTTGTGGTTTAGTTGGAAATTTTCCTTTTATATGTCAGAAACTGAAAGTTTCTGAAAGCAGCAGAATGCAGTTAGAGATAAACCTCTAGGCTCAGATCTAATCACTCCCTACAAATATGATAGGCACTGGAAATAGATAAGAAATAGAAATTGGGAGGTGATGGGTAAAGCCTAAAGGTGGATGCTGGGGTGGTTGAGCAGGCAAACTTGCAGGCAGTGATGCAGAGCAGCAGCAGCAACATTGGTATATACCATACATTCCAAATATATACATACATACCAAAGAACACTAGTTGTGTTTAGTATATGATGAAGAGAATAAGTCATGACAGATGTATGAATCTGTGCAGCTCGAGTTGAACTAGCTCACATGCTCTGTTTTTAATTGCTATAGTCTTTTTTTTTCTCTAAACCATGGGTTTATACATACTCAGCAGCAGGTACTGTAACTGGCTCAGGGTTGTGGAAGTCTGAGGCTTGTCTTTTGAAGTGAGACTGCAATACTGTAGTTGGTGATAATAAATATACTAAAGGTCAGCACTGTACTAATTTAATTTCCTAAACAAACAGAGTATGTGGGTATAGATTAAAGGTATAAATAAGTGGAAGTAACACACAAGGAGAAATTTCTTTCATATGTGTGAATAATTTGCATATATGCACTATAGTAAAAGGACTGGTTCTTAAATAGTGCATTTCTACTCTACTTGAGCACTCAAAGCGCTTTACACAACATACCTCATTCACCCAAGCACTTTTTTCTGCGCTTAAAGTGCTTTCCATCCAACAATCACACTCCGATGAATGCATCAGAGAACAACTCGGGGTTCAGTATCTTGCCCAAGAATACTTTGACATGCAGACTGGAGCAGCCAGGGATCAAACCACCAACCTTCCAGTTAATAGATGACCTGCTCTATCTCCTGAGCTACAGCTACCCCACCCTTAGTGTGATAAGAACAGATAAAACTTAACTTTTGAGCTGACATACGTTTAGAGGACATTGTATATGAGCTAGTCATCATTTCTGCATTGTCTTTTTTCAAATTACCTGAGCTACTCTACAGTCCTTCCAGGTACAAGCAGGTTGACAATCAGTGGATTACATCAATGCTGTAGCAGGGCAAATGAAATTCCCCTCCAGTGGCTTTGTGTATGTGAGCAAGGTCTGTTCCGCAGCAGGGCCCTGCTATGTTCATTAGTCATGTTAATGATTGTCCAGCTTGTAGTGACACTGTAATGTTGACTGACAGCCTCATATCTCCCTGTCTCATGCTCACCCACTCACCCATCTTACCCATCCTTCTTTCCCTCCCTCAAAAGTTTCAGGTTGCATCTGATTTTTCTTTTCTTTCTTTTTTTAAAAAGATCTATCAATCTAAATTCCCCTTTGGATTCAGCGGCACATCAGAAAAAATTGTTCAAGTTGTTCAATGAGGAAGTGCAGTCAAGCAACACTAGTGTGCAAACACATTTGGAACGGCAGTGGTTGATGTCTTCTGGCAGGCAGGTGTGCGTGTTTGTGTGTATTTTTTTCTGGTGGGATGCTGTATGACAGGGCCCACACACCTTCCCATAGACACCACTGGTGTTCTTTTTGGGGTTTTTTTTTGGAAGGCATACACTGATAATGATTCTTTTTTGAGTGAAGCTCTCAACAGGAAATATTTGGATAATTTTTAACCCCTCGATATATAAAACACAGGAATTTGTGCTACTTCAAAATATCTTACATATGTAGGTCTAGACGGTTGCACTGTTCCATCAAATGTAAATATTACACGTTTTATAACTTTATAAAAATTATTTGCATTTAACCTACAGAAGAGAAAATTGTTTAAAAACAGAGTTTAATTGATAAAAACAGTATCTGGAGATGTAGATAATCTGATAATGATTTTAGTCATTTTTCAGCTTCTGAAATGTTAGAATTTGTCGTTCTTTAATATGCACAAAAATTGGGGGGAAAGTAAAAACATATTTGAGGAGGTTATCCTTTCACATATGAGAAATGTCAGAAAATAAGGGGATAATGTCCATTGGAGACAAAACAATCAGTTAATTGAAGAAATAATCTTAATGACAGCAAATAAGGCCCTTAAAAGAGTTATTTTTTAACAAGTTAGTGCTGGACTTGATAAATAATAAATAAATTAATTAAATTTGGGAGACTAACTGCAATGGAGTGATACATAGAAAAAAAAATCAGAAGATATAGAAATTTTTGCTTTGCAAAACCTTTTTTCTCCCTAATGTTTGAAATAATAATGATTTCACTGGGTAAACTATTTTCAGTCAGTTGTGGTTGTGTGAGATTCTGATCCACAGTTGCTGTGATTCACCTGCAGTAGATGGCAGTAGGCACATTCCCAAGCAGAGAGGAATTGTGACTGGCACAAAACCTAAAGCCATGTACTGCTGCGATTATGGTCAAAAGCAACCTAAAAAACTCATTATGGCTTGAGTGTGCACTATATTTAGGACATTTTCACTTCTTTACCTGCTGTCAGACAGCTCTTTTCAATAAGGAAGTGAAGCTGCTACACTCCACCAGACTTCATTGACAAAAACAGTAATTTTGCCTTGCAAAACAGGGGAGTTGTTTGTTTACTGCTGCTTCAGTAGGTTGGTTAGTTTGTGTTGTAGGATTGTGAAAAAAAAAAACAAAACAATACTCAGAAATTAATCAGTGGTAAAAATTAATATTGGATTAGATCTTGATTTGCAACAGTAATGCCATCTTTCCCTCCTTTAGTTGACTTTACACAGAGCCAATGCAGAGGGGCAGGCACACAGCCCCTCCTCTCACTAACACGTGAACAGTAGTTGATGTTCACAACACTGAACAATGCTTTGAGGTGTTTTTTTGAGTTCAGTAAAACTCTTATTTCAACAGCATTGAAGTATTAAACAGTTACCATAAATATTAACCTGGGAGGTGAACACAACAATAGTTGATTAACAGTTAGCAATGACCTGATAGTCACATCAGCCATCTTTTAAGTCATCATAGTTAAGGTACAGTTGTGCTCATAAGTTTATACACCCTGACAGAATTTGTGATTTTTTGGCCATTTTTCAGAGAATATGAATGAAAATATAAAACCTTTTCTTTCACTCTTGGTTAATAAATGGCTTCACCCACCCACTATCAAACAATTGTGTTTGCCCTTTTAAAATCATAATGACAACAGAAACTATCCAAATGACTCTGATCAAAAGTTTTCACACCCTAGTTCTTAATTGAAGTTTTTTGTGGTAGTTGTGGATGAGGCACTTTATTTTCTCAGATGGTAAAGCTGCCCATTCTTCTTGGCAAAATGCCTCCAGTTCCTCTAAATTCTTGGGCTGTCTTGCATGAACTGCACGTTTGAGATCTCCCCAAAGGGGCTCAATGATATTGAGGTCAGGAGACTGAGATGGCCACTCCAGAACCTTCACTTTTTCCTGCTGTAGCCAATGAAAGGTTGACTTGGCCTTGTGTTTTGGATCATTGTCATGTTGGAACATCCAAGTGCGTCCCATGTGCAGCTTCTGGGCTGATGAGTGCAAATTTTTCTCCAGTATTTTCTGATAACCTGCTGCATTTATCTTGCCATCAATTTTGACTAAGTTCCCTGTGCCTGTGTAGCTCACACATCCCCAAAACATCAGCGATCCACCTCCGTGTTTCACAGTAGGGATGGTGAACTTTTCATCATAGGCCTTGTTGACTCCTCTCCAAATGTAGTGTTTATGGTTGTGGCCAAAAAGTTCA
>VUQS01062342.1:0-10812 GCA_015108495.1 Heterochromis multidens
AAAATCCTTCTCCTTACATACAAGGTCTTGAATAATCAGGCCCCATCTTATCTTAAAGACCTCATAGTACCATATCACCCCAATAGAGCACTTCGCTCTCAGTCTGCTGGCTTACTTGTGGTTCCTAGGATATTTAAAAGTAGAATGGGAGGCAGAGCCTTTAGCTTTCAGGCCCCTCTTCTGTGGAACCAGCTCCCACTTTGGATTCGGGAGACAGACACCCTCTCTACTTTTAAGATTATCCTTAAAACTTTCCTTTTTGATAAAGCTTATAGTTAGGGCTGGATCAGGTGACCCTGAATCCTCCCTTAGTTATGCTGCAATAGGCCTAGGCTGCTGGGGGTTTCCCATGATGCACTGAGTGTTTCTCTTTCTCTCACCGTGTTTTTACACCTCTCTGCATTTAATGAGCTATTATTAATCTCTGGCTCTCTTCCACAGCATGTCTTTCTCCCTTCACCCCCAACCGGTCGCGGCGGATGGCTGCCCCTCCCTGAGCCTGGTTCCGCCGGAGGTTTCTTCCTGTTAAAAGGGAGTTTTTCCTTCCCACTGTTGCCAAGTGCTTGCTCATAGGGGGTCATTTGATTGTTGGGGTTTCTCTGTATTATTGTTGGGTCTTTACCCTACAATATAAAGCGCCTTGAGGCGACTTTTGTTGTGATTTGGCGCTATATAAATAAAATTGAATTGAATTGAATTGAATATAATGGATATCAGCAGGAGGACAAAACCTTTCTGAAACCATGGCGAAACCTTTGTGTTCTTTGGCCCAACTGAAACTTTAAAACACACACAAACACAAGCCCTGTTTTCTGTCACACACACTGGTGTCACATGTCTCTGTATGAGTTCAGCCAATCAGGCCCTGTGGTTATTTTCACCACTTCAGACTTTATCTAATGCAAGGCTGCCCTCTGATTGGAGGAGCAGTAACCACAGGACTTCCAGCAGGGGCACGCCAGTTCATTTGCTGAAGGAGTTAACCATGTCTTCATCTTCAGCTCGGTCCATCACGCTGATCCAGCCTCTGAAGGATGTGACGGTGACGGCTGGAGAGACGGCGACCTTTGAGTGCGAGCTATCATATGAAGGCATCGCTGTGGAGTGGTTCCTGGGAGGGCAGAAGATGGAGGCCAGCGACCGGGTGAGTGTGATCACAGCAGCACCTGAAACCATGTTTCCTTGAATACGTTCCCACATTCAGTTCAAGGTTTGAACTTAAACTCCTGAGGTTTACGTGAAAGAGCTCACAAACATTTTCCTCCTTTTTTAACAAAAGTCACTCACACAAAAGAAGGAGGAAAAAAAATAATCAGACCAACGAAATAAAGACATTAACCTCTGAATCCAGCTGTTCAAGCTCACACACTGTTAAAAAAACAAAACTGTTATTTTAATGAAGCTTTGAAATTCTGACCGCTTAAAATAAAGATGCATTATTGTTTCTGTTCTTCGACTCCCAACAAATCAAGAACTCAAACACTTTAATAGAATATTATCTTTGTTTTAAGAAAGCTGATGATATGCAGGACTCTTATATCTCTAACATTTACAACAAAGCAAAGAAACTTTTTTATACTGTGATTAAAGAACAGATGTGGTTCATTTCAGTGGAAACAGTCTCTAATTTTTTATTGATCTGATTCTGAACAAGAATCATCAGGATGCTGTCGAACACTCAGGTAATGGTTACGGTCACTCTGTGCTTCTCTCTGAGTGTGGACGCTGAATTTGACAACTTTTAAAACAAATCCAGTTTGATTATGAAGTAAAGAGACGAGTTAGCTACAACCACCAGTTATTTTTATGTGTGATGTGTTTCATTGGCTGAGCTGTGAGTGTGCTGCAGTAAAAATAACAGAGATAAGAACAGAGAGTGCTGCTCTTATCTTTAACTCTGTGACCCTCGAGTGTCAGCACAGATTCATTCAGCTCCATTAAATACCTCAAACTAATCACTTTATCTGTTTCCACTGAAACTCGAGTTGTTTCTGGTAGTTTCTAAAAATACTGCATGCGTACATGTTTTTCTTTTTCAGAATTTTTCATTTTTAGAAATATATTTTGCAAAAAGTGTTTTTCAAGAGGCATTAAAAAAAGGAGCTACCCGCTGTGTGTGAATAAGGGAGCAGCTGAAAGTAGTTTTTATGATTTCTGTTTCTTCATTACTAAAATAAAGTGACAGTTTGTTCCTATTTTGGCTGAAAGACAAACTTTTTTAAACTTTTTTATTAAAAAAACATATTTTATTATTCTGTAGCTTCTGAAAGTTCATCAGTGCTGAAACTTTGTGGACAATAACAATAAAAATGTTATTTCATGAAATACCCAAATGTATATTTTAGCCTTTTTGGTTCCGTTTGACACTCAAAAGGATTCATTTATCACACAGACTCACTGCCTGTTAAAGAAATATTTTACAGTACCTTCATGAGAACCCGAATAAGAACAAGGTTTTATAATTATTATTGAAATAGGTTCAGTGTTTGAGTAACTGACTGTCCTGTGTCTGTGTGTAAATGTAAAGGTCTGTCTCCTTCAGATGAATCCATATCATGGACATAAATATAAAATCATGAGGGAAACATTAGTTTTGGGGTGTGTTTTGGGTCTCTGCAGGTAAAGACTCGTGTGGCGGGCCGAGTTCACACTCTGACCATCCGAGACGTGAACCTGTCGGAGGCCGGCGAGGTTAAACTAACTGCCAAAGACTTCCAGACTCAGGCTCAGCTTATCATCAGAGGTATGGCACTCATACAGACCGGGCTCAGAGGACTGAAGACAGGAGGTTCTGGTTATAACCTGTTCACAGCGGCTGTGTTTCTGTGTACATTTAGAGCCACCAGTTGAGTTCACAAAGCCTCTGGAGGATCAGACAGTGGAGGAAGAAGCCACAGCCACACTGGAGTGTGAAGTTTCCCGAGAGAGTGCTGAGGTACGGTGGTTCAGGGAGGGACAGGAGCTGAGAAAGACCAAGAAGTATGACACCATCGTGGACGGACGCAAGAGAGCTCTCATCATTCACGACTGCTCTCCTGATGATGCCAAGATGTACACATGTGACGCCAAAGATTTCAAGACGTCGTGTTTCCTGGAAGTTACACGTGAGGATGTTAATCAGGCTTCAGCTCCTAACCCTAATCTTTTTCAGTTAAACCTGTTTTCACGTCTCCGGCTGACCATTAAAATAATTTAAAAAACTGAATCTGAATCATAGTACAGAGAAATCGAAATGTTGGATTAAACTGTCATCGTGCTGTGATCCTTTCTGTCCACAGCTCCGTATGTTGAGTTTACAAAGCCTCTGCAGGACGTGGAGGTCAGAGAGAAGGAGTCTGCCAAGTTTGAATGTGAAGTTTCCCGCGAGTCTGCCAAGGTGAGAGCAGCAGGATGAAATCAGACCAGCAGAGATAAGTCGCTGTTCTTCTGTTGATCAGAGCTCTCACGCTCTCCACTGACCCTCATGTCGCCATTTTTCAAGGTTCGCTGGTTCAAGGATGGTGGCGAGATCAGGAAAGGAAAGAAGTACGAGATCATCGCTAAAGGAGTCCAGAGAATCCTTATCATCCACAAATCTGTGTTTGATGACGAGGCCGAGTATGAATGTGACGCGAGAACCTCTAAGACCTCCGGCATGCTCACCGTCATCGGTGAGGAACATTAATCATTTATTTATGTTTGATTATTAATGACATTTCTACAGTTTCACAGGAGAATTTGCATAAAAAAA
This sequence comes from Heterochromis multidens, assembly GCA_015108495.1. NCBI lineage: Eukaryota > Metazoa > Chordata > Actinopteri > Cichliformes > Cichlidae > Heterochromis > Heterochromis multidens. Next base: position 3,731 of record VUQS01062342.1, read on the forward strand.
CCAAAGAGAAAAAATGTCAGTTCACTATTGAAGTTTTTACTGCACATGCACCCACAGATGTTTGGTCTGCTGGAAAATAAGATGCCATTTACTGATGCTTTATCTGTTGTGGCACAGCACTTAGATACTGCTTTCTACTCTAGTTTCTGACCACTGCAGGACATTTAAAGGCAAAATATTCCAGTGAAAACCATAATCATAACCCTTATCCTTATGTGCTTGTGTGTTTACTTCAAAAGCAGTAAAGTCATTATTTCATAGTAATGGTTATGTCCCTGTAAATCTAATTCCTGGTGCTTGTGTTTCCTTCAGAGGAGGCAGCCAGGTTTACAAAGAACCTGTCCAACGTGGAAGGAACAGAGACGGACAGTGTGAAGATGATCTGCGAAGTGTCGAAGGCCAGTGCTGAGGTCACCTGGTATCGAGGAGATGAGGAGCTCCCGGAGGGAGGCCGCTATGAACAGCTCATGGACGGACGCAAGAGGATCCTGATCGTCCGGGACCTGAGGATGGAGGACGCTGGAGAGTACAATTGCAGGCTGAGTCCCACCGTCAGGACGACCGCTGTGCTCAAACTCAATGGTAAAAGAGTAAAACATGAAATCATTTGATCATTTGATTTTGTACCATTTTGGGGCTGACTGTGATTTAAATTTTATTCTGGATTTTTGGGTAGAGTTGAGATAAACAACTCAATTTGTTCAACTAGGAAGAAACTAGTGCAGGTTTTGGATGAAGTCACCTGTTACCTGTCTGTGTCTGTATCTTAAGGATTTCTAAAGTGAGACAAAAAACAAAGAAGTTGCAGAAATCCACTAATCTACTGTACTTGAACACCTTATCCTCCCCCATCCTTTCCCTTCTTCTTCTTCTTCTCCCTTCCAGAACTGGCAGCTGAGTTCATTGCCCGTCCTCAGAACCAGGAAGTGGTGGAGGGGGAGAAGGCCGAGTTCTCCTGCTCCGTCTCCAAAGACACCTATGAAGTGAAATGGTTCAGAGGTGACAAGGAGATAGAAGCTGGAGACAAGTACAGCATCATCAGTGAAGGAAAGAGAAGAGCTCTTATTGTGAAAAACTGCGAGTTGAAGGACGAGGGAGGCTACACTGCCCACATCGGCACTGTTAAAGCCTCCGCAGATCTGTTAGTGATCGGTAAGACACTTGTTTTCTTTTTCACATCTTATCATGGTGATTTCAGAACACAGGTTTGCTTTTATTAAGTTTGCATTTTATTCCAGAAAAACTGAGGGTCATCACTCCGATCAAAGACACGGAGGTGAAGGAAGGAAGCGAGATCGTGTTCAACTGCGAGACAAACACGGAGGGAGCGAAGGCCAAGTGGCTGAAGAACGAGGAGACCATTTTTGAGAGCAGCAAGTACATGATGGCTCAAAGGGACAATGTCTTCTCTCTGAGGATCAGAGATGCCCAGAAGGCCGACGAGGCCGTCTACACCGTCAGCCTGACCAATCACAGAGGAGAGCACGCCAAGTGCACTGCCAGCGCTAAAGTCACAGGTAAGTAATGTGGACAGTAACAGTATTTTAGTGAAGATGCAGGTTGTATTTGGCTTAAAGTGCCACTCAGAACCTTTTCATGAAATTAGTTCCAGTTTCCACCAGACAAACCAGAGTTTTTATGTTCCCTGACTGCTACGCTAAGCAACCAAATCTACCTAGCCTAGTTTTTAATTATTAAAAAACCAACTGGACATTTAAATCCACTAACAGAGTGAATATTAGCATGGGTCACTGATGCTGTGGAGATTAATTTGTTTGCTTCATAATAGAAATCAGTTTGTTTCAGGGATTTTCTAGTGGTTTTGTGATTCAGGTGTGCACACAGCCTTATTTTATCCTCTGTACTCATGTAACTGTACCAGGAAACAGTAGAATTATTACACATTTAGGAGTTTTGTCTCCACTGTATTTATTTATACTTTGACAGATAAATGGATGTGTCGCTTTGTCATAAAGAAATGAAAGCTGGAACACTGAAATTTAAATTATTCACTCTTACTGTTTTTGAAGAATTCAGAATAACTAAAATTCTGTTTCATTAAAGTGTGTCAGTATCTTCAGTCTAAAGCAGCTGTTTTCTGCTCAGTGACTTTGTTGCACCTCCTCCTTTGTTTCTTTATGTTTACGCTAAAATCATGTGATACTCCAAAGAGGAGAAGCTGAGGTTCTTGGAGCCCATCGAGGATAACGAGACTCAGGAGAAGAAGACCATCAGCTTTGTCTGTAAGGTGAACAGACCCGGGGCGACGGTCAAGTGGATGAAAGCTGGCCAGGAGGTGACACTCAGCAAACGCATCGTCTACAGAGCCGATGGCCTGAAGCACAGCCTGACCATCAAGGACTGCATCATGGAAGACGAGGGAGAGTACACTGCTGTGGTCGGAGATGACAAATGTGCAGCTGAGCTGATCATCAGCGAGGCACCGACGGACTTCACAGCACAGCTCAAAGACCAGACCATTACCGAGTTCGAAGACGCAGAGTTCACCTGCAAGCTGAGCAAGGAGAAGGCTGCTGTTAAGTGGTACAGGGAAGGACGAGAGATTAGAGAGGGCGCCAGGTATGAGAGATCTGTGTCTGCTTTTGTCCTGTTTGATCAAAAGAAATTCTAAAATCTTAAACCAAGAAAGTTTTCAGAAAAAGTATCACAGTATTCAGAAAGGGCCAGTTAAAATGGGACACTATGGGACATGTCATCTCAGAAGGAGAATTATAAAAACCCAGAGTACTTGTGACCTTGGTTTACCTTTGAGTTAAAATAAAGTTTGCTGGCGTACAGAGGCAAAATTTCTAAGTCTTACAGTCTTATGGAGTTGACTGTAAGGACCTGCTCATATTCAGTGATGATGTTTCTGGTGTTTGTTGTGTTTTTGCAGATATCATATGGAGAAAGAAGGCAAGACATGCAGACTGATCATCAAGGTGTGCAGGCCTGATGATGAATGTGAATACGCCTGTGGTGTGGATGAAAGGAGGACGAGAGCAAGGCTCTTCGTTGAAGGTGAACTGTTGGTTTCTCTTTATCTTAAAAAGCAAAGGTTTATTTGATGAATCTTCATGTGAGATGTGTTTTTATGTTCTGCAGAGACCCCAGTGGAAATCATCAGACCACCTCAGGACATGTTCGAACCTCCAGGCTCAGACATCATGTTCGAGGTGGAGCTCAACAAAGACAGGGTAGAGGTGAAGTGGATGAGGAACAACATGATCATTGTCCAGGGAGACAAATACCAGATGATCAGCGAGGGTAAAGTCCACAGGCTGCAGGTCTGTGAGATCAGACCCAGAGATCAGGGAGAGTACAGGATCGTGGCCAAAGACAAGGATGCCCGAGCCAAGCTAGAGCTGGCAGGTGAGTCAACTTTAGATGGGACCAGGAACTAAAATGTATTTTGGGAAATTGAAAGAAATCACTAATTTAACTTGTCAGAAAGTTTTATATGAAAAACTCTGTTCTTATTTTCACTTTATGAAGCAGCCAAACTGTTTTAGAGATACAGTTTCAAAGCGTAACAATTTTATTTAAACATAATATTGAGCAGTTCGGACTGTTCTGCATTGAGGCGGGCTGAATGAAACACTAAAAACTCCTCCACAATTCTTCCATTTCTCCTGCAGCTGTTCCAAAGATTAAAACCACTGACCAGAACCTGGTGACAGACACAGGTAAACCCTTCGTCATGGCCGTGCCTTACGATGCGTACCCTCGTGCTGATGCTGAGTGGTTCTTTGAGGGCACCATTCTTCCTGTCCAGAATATTGACACCTCTATGGACAAGACTGAGTACCGCCTGAAGAGCCCCATCAAGGAGGACCAGGGCCGGTACAAGGTGGTAATCAAGAACAAGCATGGCGAGGGAGAAGCTTTTATCAACCTGAATGTGATTGGTGAGTCTGGAGGTTAAATTAGTGTCAAGTGATCAGATAACTGCTCAGTTCTCTGTCTGAGGTGTGTCCGTGGATATCACTAGAGTTTCTAAGTGTCATGCTGGTGATTTTTCAGATGTACCTGGACCCATCAAGAACCTGAGAGTGGTTGACACTGTTGATGGCGAGGTCAGTTTGGCCTGGGAGGAACCTGAGAGCGATGGTGGCAGCAAGATCATCGCCTATGTTGTAGAAAGACGGGATGTGAATCGCAAGACCTGGACTCTGGCTACAGATCGTGCTGACACTCCAGAGTACTGCGTCAGTGGCCTCCAGAAGGACTCGTTTTACCTTTTCAGAGTCTGTGCTCGAAACAGAGTTGGCAGTGGACCCACTGTTACAACTGAGGATGCCGTTCAGGCCAAGAACAAGTTTGGTAAGCAACACCTCGAGATTACATACACATACCATCTCCACACTCTGGTCCTAATCATATCCTTTATGCGTGTGTTTTCTACCATCAGATGTTCCAGATGCTCCTGAAAATGTTGCAGTAGAGTCAGTAAACAGGTTTGGTGCCACCATCACTTGGGAGCCTCCCAAGTTTGACGGTGGCTCCGAGATCACTGCCTATGTGATTGAACTCCGCGACAGAACATCTGTGAAGTGGGAGGCGGCCTTAGTCTGTGGTGCCAGTGACCGCTCAGCCATGTTAAACGACGTGGTGGAGAACAAGGAGTACATCTTTAGAGTCCGAGCAGAGAACAAGGCTGGCATCGGCAGGCCCAGTGCTGCCACTAACCCCGTCAAGATCATGGATCCCATCGGTAAGCTCACTTTCAATATTTATCTACATCCTGTTTAGAAACATCAATCAGTCTGATTTTGTTCATGTCTTGTGCCTGCAGAGAGGCCGAGCCCACCACTGAACCTGAACTTTAGTGACCAAATCAAGACGGCGGTCACATTGACCTGGGAGACGCCCATAAACAACGGTGGCAGCATGATTACAGGATACATCATCGAGAAATCTGAGGAGGGCTCTGACAAGTGGCTCCGCTGCAACGCCAGACTGTGTCCTGACCTCTCCTACCGGGTATGGAGCTTACCTGAAGAGTTTACCCTCATTCTGATTTAACTTCATAGCAGTCACATTTTCCTTCCTGGTCTGGATTGTTTTGTGGTTCTCCTCAGGTGTCTGGACTGAAACCTGGTCAGAAGTACCTTTACAGAGTTTGTGCTGAGAATGCTGCCGGCGTCTCCGATCCAGCCGAGCAGCTTGGACCACTGCTTGCTGATGATCCTCATGGTATGTAGAACAAGCATAGACTCAATCAAAAGATTTTTTTTCTATATAGATCAAAATAGTTCACTCCATGGCAGTGTAATTCCAAGACCAAATCTCTCTAAATGATGCTAATATCACAAACATTTCTCTATTTGCAGTTGGTCCAACCTTTGACCTGAGTGGCTTCAGGAAAGGCCTGGAGGTGATTGTTCCTCACCCTCTCACCATTAGAGTTCCCATTACTGGATACCCGACCCCTGTGGCCAAGTGGACCTTTGGCGAAAAGGAGCTGACCCCTGCAGATGAGCGCGTCTCCATGGTGACAAAGCCTACGTACACAGAGCTGACGATATCGCCGAGTGTTCGTCCAGACAAAGGCATCTACACCCTGCAGCTGGAGAACGACATCTCTTCTGTCTCTGGAGATATTGATGTCAATGTCATCGGTAAAAACCGTTTCTCAGCGACCTGCCTGTATGACCATGTGACCAAGCTTAGCACTGATGATGGTTGTTTCGTTTAATAGACAGTTGATTTCATTTTGGTACAGAGATGTTTGTTACCCCAAAAATAATCTAGAAACATAAACACAAAAGCAGAAAATGGATGGTAAATGATTCTTATGCAGCGCTTTTCTACTCAAGCACTCAAAGTGCTTTATACAATGTCTATTTCACACATTCATACAAGCACTTTTTTCTATGCCTAAGTGCTTTCTATCAAACATCACACTCTGATGAACGCATCAGAGAGCAACTCAGGGTTCAGTATCTTGTCAAGGATACTTTGGCATACAGACTAGAGCAGTTAAGGATCGAACCACCAACCTTCCAATTAGTAGATGACCTACTCTACCTCCTGAGCTACAGCCACTCCAATAAATGGATGGAAGTCTTTTTCATCTGTAAGTAAGCTTTTAATGATGTTTTTATTTTCCCAGCATGCCCCAGTGCTCCCAAGGACTTCAAGGTGGCTGAGGTGACCCGTCACCATGTCCACCTGATGTGGGAGGCTCCGGAGCATGATGGAGGAAGTCCAGTGACCCACTATCAGATCGAGAAGAGAGAAGTTTCTCGCAAGACATGGGCCAAGGTACTTTCACTTCTCTTGATACATGCTCAATAATCCAGGTAAGGAAATCCCAGAAAGCTGAATCTGTTCATCTGGACATAGCATTTTCAGGGTAGAAACATTTCGTCACTTAATCCAAGTGACTTCTTCAGTCTCAGCTGACTGCAGGTTTCCCCAACCTTACAAACAGTACTGTAACAAGGACTCAGCCACACACAGTCTTTGCAGGGCACGAATGGTTTATTATGACCACAATGTTATGCACACATACATTCAGAGACTTTCCAGCATTGTTCGCCCTAGTTCAGTTCAGTCAAGTTCACCCTTTTCCTGGTCCCAACGTGCACAAATAGGGACACCCCTGATGGACCTGATGAGGGCCAGCTGTGTCGGCCCGCCTTCCCTGGCACTGCCCCCTGAACCCACTGCTCCACCCCTCCCCTGCCAGGAAAAGGGAGAACTGAACTGAACTAGGGCGAACAAGGCTGGAAAGTCTCTGAATGTACAGTACTGTGCAAAAGTTTTAGGCAGGTATGAAAAAATGCTGTAAACAAAGAATGCTTTCAGAAATGGAAGTGTTGTTCATTTATTTTCATCAATCAACAAAATGCAGTGAATGAACAAAAGACAAATCTAAACCAAATCAATATTTGGTGTGACCACCCTTTGCCTTCAAAACAGCATCAATTCTTCTAGGTACACTTGCACACAATTTTTGAAGGAACTCGGCTGGTAGGTTCTTCCAAACATCTTGGAGAACTAACCACAGATCTTCTGTGGATGTAGGCTTCCTCACATCCTTCTGTCTCTTCATGTAATCCCAGACACACTCGATG
>VUQS01062346.1:6968-25788 GCA_015108495.1 Heterochromis multidens
AAAATGAACCCCAATAAAAAAAAAAAAAAAAAATACTCTTCAGAGACTTAGAAATCAAACCTAAATCATTCATATACATGTAAACAACAATGGTCCAAGTACCGAACCCTGTGGCAGCCCACACGTTACCTTTAATAAACCAGAATCTGTATTATTTATATGTACATATTGATACCTGTCATCTAAATGGCTAAATAGCCAGTCATGTGCAAGTTCTGATGTCATACCTGTCTAATTTACTTTAATGTCTAATCAACATTATCAAATTCTTTTTGTAGATCCAGGAATATTCCAGTGCTGTGCTCCTTCCTCTCAGTCTGTTTTTGTTTGTCGACCTTACTCATTGTGCATGTGTGGTTGTGTTTTCTGTTGCAGGTCAGGGAGAAAAATACCCAGAAGTGGTTTTCTTGGGAACTGGATCAGCTCTTCCGATGAAGATCAGAAACGTCAGCGGCACTTTAGTTAATATCAGGTACGGCTCTTGGGGCAGCTTGATTAGTGTGGCAGGTGTCAACATTAAAAAAATATTCACTTAGAATTTCAAGAATATTACCAGAAAAATATGGAAAATCGTCTTTTTAGCAAGAGAATGGCAGTATTATAATAAGATTGTATATGTTGGACAGGTAAAACAGGAAGATAAAGAGAAGCTTTGATCGTCTCATTTTTCAGTGAGATCGTTGCTGTGTGTTCATGTTTGACTCACTGTTACTGCAGTAATAATACGAGGGACTGACTCAGACACATCTTTTAAGACTTCACTCTCATCATGTGCCAGAAGGTGGAGTTTGACGCTACAATCAGATATCTGTTGTCAGTGAACAGCACTATAGTCTGCTCGACGTTTGGCTTTTATCTGCACACAATACAAAGGATATTATTCACTGTGTCTTGAAGCATCTAATACAGTATATGGCCTAAAACTAGACTAGATATTGCACAAGTATTTTTTTTGTTTCATATTGGCAGCAGTATGTTGCTGTAGATAACGAAGGGACTGAGTTTTAAATGGAAGCTGTTGCCTCAGTTCTTTGTTCTCACTTTTGTCTGCTCTCCTGGGGAATTTGGGCGACTTCTGCTCTTCTGTCTTTTTTAATCAATTCCACTTTTCCCACAACATCAAACTGTAGTCATCGCTCTGATCCAATGATCTTTTCTTTTCTTTAAAACTCACTACCATTCTGACATTTTGATTCTTAGACAGTCATTCGAGTCCCGCCTCCTCCACCATCACCACCACTAAACTTCAAGCATCCCGTCTTATTTCCCACCTTTTTTCTGTTTGTTCTGCTTTGTTACTTCAAATGATTTCTCCTTATTGGATTTCTATTCTTTTGGATTTAGCTCAGGAGAGGTCACTGCGTCTAACAGTATTTATTGAAATAGTTTTGAAGAGAAGCAGAAGCACCTTCATGTTCACAAAGTACATTTAGAAGATAGGACCCAAACTTCTGGAGTCTGGATGCTGCTGCTGCTGCTGGTGGTGGTGGAGGGGGGCTACAAATGTCTCATGGAAACATCCAGATGGTTGAAGGATTAATGGGAAAATGTGGTGATATTTTAAAACACAGAGAGCCAGGAGTGATGGCAACAGAGAACAAAGTGATCACAGAGAACGTAGAAGGATTGGCACATAAAGTATGTATAATGTGGGATCAGAGCCTCTGTCTAGTCAGCACATTTTCACCTTCAGCATCATCCAGCAGCCCTGAAGTAAATCAGGTTGTAATGTTGAGTTTTCTTAACCTGATTTACTTCATGTGGTCATTCAGCTGTAGGAATCTGGAGCTGTTAAACTGTACTGCTGTATCCTGACAGGTGTTTCCATCATTGTGTACACCTGATGTAGTCCCCATCTATCCTCAGTAATGTTTAAACAGTGCTTCATTGTCTTCAGTCGATTTGAAAAGACTTAAAAACTAATTAAAATTACCTGTTAGTGCAAATTTGTAAACCCTGAAAGGGCACCCTTTAATAAGTAATGATGCATGTGCACTGAGAATGCTGTACTCACCCACTGTTTGCAGTTTTGTGTTTGGCTGTCCATGTTTTACTCTTGTCTTCCTCCTTTTTAATGAGCCTCTTTTGTTTGTACCCACACGAAGCCCGAGTCAGTCTTTGCTGCTGGACTGTGGGGAGGGGACCTTCGGTCAGCTCTGCAGGCACTATGGGGATGACGTGGATGACGCTTTATCCAAGATCTCGACGGTCTTCATCTCACACCTGCATGCTGACCATCACACAGTAAGCAGCCGTGCATCAAGTATTAACTTATAAGACCAAGCTTAGACTGCTCTAGTTAATCCGATGTTGTAATCTTTTGTTTCAGGGGCTGTTAAAGCTGCTGTACCAGAGAGAGAGGGCGCTGGTAAGTTGGACAAAATCCTTCTCATTTTAAATACTGACGGTTTCTTTTTTTTCCTGTGTTGAAGTAAAAAAACTTAGGTTGGTTAAAAACAGAAACTTCAGATGAATCCTACCTCCTTGTTGTGTGTATGGATTTCCAAATAATAACATTTGATGGACTGTGTCATATTTATGCATCTAGACAACTTTGGGAAAGCCCTTTAGCCCGATCTACCTGGCTGCTCCGGTTCAGATCATGACCTGGCTCAATCAGTATCACAACTACTGCGAGGAGATTCTCAGTCACATCAAGTATGTGGACACAAACACATCTCATTAGCATAAACTTCACCTCCATGCTCCATCAGTATTGGATTCGTTAAGCTGAATTGTTTTTGCTGTTACTGAGCAATTTCAGTGTGTCTTTGCATTTAGTCATTTGAAATTAATAGCTTCGTGCTTTGATTTTACTATCACTGCATTTATGCATTTATGCATTTTATACTATACTACTTGTACTACACTACTTTTGGGTACTGGACAAAGAAAGAAGTTAAAGTTTGTATTTTTGACACAAACAGTTGTTGTCGTGGTATCAGCAGCTTTCAGGGATTTTAATTTTGTTTGGTCTGATTGGCTGAAAAGTGTTCCAGATGTTCAGAATGGATGTAAAGATTCTCACACTACATACACCATGTAATTACATACAGTAACATTCAGAGAGCTAATTCCTGGCAAGTTAACCTCTTTCTAATTAATGCTTAATAACTTTTCATTAATAATAATAGTAAAGTTTATTTGTAGAGCACTTATCAAAACCAGTGTTACAAAGTGCTTCCCAGAAACACAGAATAAAAAAACAAACTAGAAAGAAATTATAAAAACTGTTTACATATCAGTTAAAAGAGGCTGCACAAGACTCGAATGCAATTTCAAAATAAGAATAAGATACGATGTTACAAAATTAACATAAAAATCTAGGAGTTAAAGGAATAAGCTAATAATGTAAAAAAATATTAAATCTGTACTAAATATACAAAAAAAAAAGCCTTACGATGTACTTGAGTCTTTAGCAGTGATTTTAAAGAAGACTCTGATGAGGTGAGTCGGATTTCCTCAGGCAGGTCATTCCACAGCTGAGGAGCCCTAACGGCAAACGCTCGATCGCCTTTTGTTTGTAAGCGTGAGGTGGGAACAGTTAACAGGTCTGAGGATCTGAGGCTGCACACCATTTGGTCCAGGAGCAGCAGTTCGATTATGTATTCTGGGGCCATGAAGGGCTTTAAAAGTAACTAATAGTCAATTCTCAAAGTAATGGGCAGCCAGTGTAGTCATTAAAACCGGTAATATGAGTAATATGTTCAGTTTTCTTGGTTCTTGTAAGAAATCTTACTTTTGCATTTTGCATAATCTGAAGTCAATTTAATGCTTTCTGAATGAGACTATTACAGTAATCTAACCAAGAGGAAACAAAAGCATGAATGATAGTCTGTCACTAAAACTCGGTATATCCATTCGGTGGTACTAGGACTGGCTGGCTTTCTTTATATGTTTCTCGAAGGTGAGACTAGAATCAAATAGCACACCCAGGTTTCTAACAGGTGATTTCACATGAACTGATAAAGGACCAAGGACTTCATTCTTGGATGCAGCTTGTCTGAACCAATGAGAATTTCTGTTTTAGTTTAACTTTTTTAAAAATGCGCACATCCATTTCTTATTATCAGTTAGACAGTTTGTAAGGTTGGAGAGGTTTGTTAAATCTGTGTATTTTTCTGGGAGATAGAGCTGTATGTCATCGGCATAGCAGTGGAACAAAATGTTATTTCTCTGCATAATGTGGCCGAGATGATGAAACTTAAACTGAAGAAGACACTAAATTTAGAAGTATGAATAACTTTTGAAAAATGTAGGTGCAGTAACTTCAATAAACCAGAATATTACAACTAGTTTTATTTTATATTTTAGAACTGTAGCAGCAGGAACTCTTTCAGCCTTCAGGCGGCAGTGACTGAGAGCTGCATTCAAACTATAGACAGGATAAAAGATGGGCATTGCCACTGTGATGTGACCCATTGGTTTTGAATCTTCATCAGCAGTAATTTTTTTCTTTGGAGACAGAAGGGACCATATTTGGATGAGAGATACTTACTAGTTAGAACAGACTTAAAAAATATTACAACTTCACCAAGACTGAAGCACAAGCTTATTGGTTGGTTTGAATCAAGCAGCAAGCCATAATATTTATCAGAATATTCCAAAAGGCACAAACAGTAAAATCATGTTGTACAAGTCTACAGCTGCCTGTGTTGTATCTCCAGTACAGTGCAGTATCCAAATGAATGAGCGATTAAAAATGAACCCCTTGTAGATTTGTTATGAATGGGAAACTAGTCCATAGAGGCAAAAAAAACATTTTTGGTGGCAGGCTGCAAACAGTGTCCAACACAATTTTGGACATTTAACATGGGAGTCTGTTTGGATTGACTCACTTTTGGAGACAGTCAAGTGGCCAAAAGAGGAACTGCAGTTTGGCTTTATTTATTTATTTTTTTATTTTAATTGTTTTTTTCCTCGGAGGTTGCACCTTGAACACAGACCTTGGTTTTAGTTAATGAACAATTGTTTTCACATGCAAACCAGTTTTGTGTCAAATAAAGACACTTTTCCACATCATGCGTGCATGTGGTCAAAGGTGAATCAGTCTTTCGGTGCATCACTTCTCTTGAGGATATCTGTTTCGTTTTTCAGCCTCATCCCTAATAAATTTCTGTGTGACAACGCCGAGGTTCCCAAACAGAGAACGAAGTCATTCATCCAAGCGATGCTGAAGAAGAACAACCTGGAGAGGGTCAGCAGCTGTTTGAACATCACACATTTATTTATTGAAGCCTTTCAGAGTTTTAAAGTCACTCATCATTTTATTTCTTTGTGTGTCTCAGTTCAAAACATGTTTTGTGCGTCACTGCAAGAACGCCTTCGCCTGCAGCTTCACTCACCAGTCAGGCTGGAAGCTGGCCTTTTCTGGAGACACCATGCCCTGCGATGCATTTGTACACATGGGTTAGTACTACTCAGACTGATTAAAGTCCATACGTCACCCAAGTGTATCTAGGCAGAAGCACATAATAGCAAATTGAGCGTCCGCTTTCGATATTACAGTGATTCATATGAGGTCATCTTGACTCTAGCTTGACTACACGGGTTGTTTTGAATAATTTATCCGATATTTCTTAATGCTCTCAATCACTCTCGTAGCTGGCAGCCTTTTCTAATGGTTCCTCTGGGATCCCTCTTCATTGACTCTTCTTAAATTGCTTGACTGGATTCTGTCCAAGCAAAGCCTCCCAGAGACAGCCAGTGTTTCCCAAGTCTGTTCATTATAGATGGCTCAGCTCAGCGGACAAACAGGGCGTGCTGATTCTTGATCACGCTGACCACCTGATTGATTTCCTGTGGGACAGGAAGAAGCTCTAAGTGCTTGCCTCTGATTTGGGCTTCTCATTCAGCTTTCTTTTTTTTTTTTTAACCCAGGAAGAAATGCGACCTTACTAATCCACGAGGCCACGCTGGAAGATGAACTAGAGGAGGAAGCTGTAGAGAAAAGGCACAGGTGAGTAAAACAAACTGTGTGGCTCTGCAGGTACTTTAACGGGATTTAAGGGAAATGAAGGAAATGTTTGAGGAGGAAAAAAAGAGAGAAACGACAGCAGCTAAAGCTCTGTGTCAGCCAGCAAAAGACTTATCTTGACTCGCTGACTGAGGTAGCCGTTACGTTCTGAGTGCATTGTTAAATCTCTTAATTCTCCACAGATATTGACATTGATTTTTGTACTTTTTCTTTTTACGATGCCACCGTGACCGTCTGTCTTCACAATAGCATCTTTTTATGTCTTTAGAAAACAATGTTCCCATCGAAGCGTTCTCTCAGAAAAGCAGAGTGACGTAAATCTCTGACTTTATGCTTCACCTTTTCTGACAGTACAACCTCCCAGGCCATTGGTATCGGCATGAAGATGAACGCTGACTTCATCATGCTCAACCACTTCAGCCAGCGCTATGCTAAGATCCCTCTCTTTAGTGAAGACTTCAACGACAGGGTGGGGATATCCTTCGACCACATGAGAGTAAGTTGCAATAGAGATCTGGTAAAAAGCAGCCACGTGTGAGTTCTTCATCCCTGCTGATTGGATGTTTGACAAATGACAGCTGGATTTGACAGCTGGTTTCTAGATAAACAGTTGCACTTGAAGGCATCATGGTGACATAACAGAAATATGCAGATGCAGGCACTCTAAGGTAGGCATGATTACTGAATCCTGGACAGTTTTAATGCAAGCTGCAGCTATAGTGTTGCAGATAGGGGTCGCTATAGTGTTAAACTTGAAGAGAAACTTGACTCATTTCATTTCAGCCATGCTCCAGTTGAACTTTCTCTGCTCTCGATTCAGAAATGCACCATCTTTTCTCCAGTTCAGCTACCCACAGCTTCAGCAGCAGGATCCATTTGTGCGTTCTGAGATTGACAAATGTGCACACATTTATGCACAACACGGATCATTTTAAACAGTTACATACTAAACTTAATAAAAATTTCAAGGTTTTAAAGACATCCCTAAATTTTTATAAATCATGTTTTGAGTGGAGCTTATTAAAAAGAGCTAAGTTCCTTGACTCCCTTGTAGGTTGAACCCTGCCTCCCTCTTTGTTGTACAATTCTCATGCACACAAAATATTTAAGTGTTTGAACAAATTGTATCTTATAGCATTTTCTGTACTTCAGTAAAATGTAACTTGAAATTTATATTTTTCTGTCTTTGGCCACTGGTGGGCTCAGTTCAGCAGTACCTCAACTGATGCTTGTTACATCCACCAAGGAGGTGACATGACTGGTTTGGTTGATTACTCCAAAAGTTACAGACAGGGGGGACATTTTGTTTTGGAGCAAAAAGTCTTGATATCCTTCTGGATCTGGACACAATTCATGGATGCTTTGGAGGGAAATGTCATCCTCAGCAGAGATCGGTAGTCATAGACTGATCCTGTTCACTAATTAAAGCTTTAACTACTCTCTATCAGCTGCTTGGCAAAACTCTCGTCCAACTGCACTTTGAAGTTGATGGTGACCTAACTTTTAACATCTTTAAAGATGAGAAATAGAACAGCAACTTTCAAAAGAACAAATCTTGTTTTTTACATTTTGCTTGATCAGATATTTTCTTATCTAAATCAGAAAATTAAGGAACAACATTCTGTACAGACAAGATTAGTCTTCTGCAATATTAACAAAACATGTATGTAGAAATTGGAAGCTGGGACTTGAACCTGGACCTTAGTGGAGGCTCAGTACTTCTGTCTATGTATTTATTTAACTGATATGAACTCCTGGCTTTTGCTCGTTAGTGACTCGTATAAAACACCACACATTGCCGCTAAGACTAAACCAACACACAGGAAACGACAAATTAATATTGAGTATTTAAATTTGATGAATCAATTCGAGTTAAAGCCACATTTAAAAACTTTTTTTTCTCCAGCCGTTTGATCTAAAAGCTCCAGAAAAGCTTGTAATTGGATGGGGATTGCTACTATTTCCAAGGTCTATTTAATTTGAAGTGAAGATCTGACATTTTTATACATATTTACTTCCAACAACTAGACATTTATACAAGATACAACAAGGAAATGATACTGTATATGAAAAATTGGACTGTAAAAGAGTAAAAATAGGGATAAAAAGGCTAAAATGCTAATAAAGGTGTATAAATAGAATAATAAACTGGAATAGTTCTAAATAATTTCATTTAAAGACTGTGGCAATTTCCTTTATTACTTCTTCTCCCAGATTCGTTTTGGAGACTCCAAAATCATCCCCAAACTCATCCCTGCACTAAAAACCCTCTTTGCTGAGGAGCTCGGTGAGATGGAGGAGAGGAGGGAGAGGAGGGAGATGAGATATCCAAGAGGAAGCAGCTCTGAGGTGGTCAGTGAGCAGAAGAAGACTGAAGTGCCAGAGGTCGGCAGAGGCACTAAAAGAGACCAGGAGGAAGCAGCAGCACATGTAGAAATGAAGAGGCTGAAAACCAGCTGATTCCATTGTATTTGATTTCAACACGAGTTCAGAGAAAAGGACTAAATGAGTGCATCCTGAGTTATTTTATTCAAATGAACTGGAGATTTTTATTTGGCTTGTGTGGTCTGGTGAAAGAAAATGCGGTTCTTGCATTAGCTGTAGTTTGTTTTTCCTTAAACAGAATAAAGGAGTAGCACACCGTGTGTACTTTTACAGTTATGTTTCCTGCTAGGTGCCATTTCACTTGTCATCTGAATCCAGGCTTTCCAAGCTTATGAAAAGAAGTTTAAATATAGTTAAATATGGTCTGTATAGATCTGTATAGTCTGTTTAGCTGAAGCTCATTTTCAGCTCATGTATCAGGATAGTTTATTTTATAAGTTCAGGTTAAAAAAATGATGACAAAAACAAGGAAATAATATTTGCGTGATGTTTGCATCAGATTTCTGTACATTTATTTAAATGTCACGTAGTAAAATAACTCCTACCCACCCTTTAAAAGAAAAAAAACATTTAGCTCAAAGCGATGCCTGTGTCGTGGCTCATGTTGTAGATGAAACTTACTTTAGTAAGTAATTAAATAAGTGTGTGTGTGTTTAAGTTTGAAATGGTACTACGGTGACTCAACAGACTGAACCTAGATTTTCTGGTTCTTTAGCCAAAGTGTTTTAGCCTGTTTGTGCTGTTGGTGCCTTTTGGAGCGTTTCTTTTTCTGCCATATGTCTGTCAAGGGGGCAACCTCCAGAGCTGAAAAATGAAGCTAACATGGAAGTGGAAAACACTGTAGCTTCTTTTAATGGCCACTTGAAGCTGGCTCCAAAAGGGGGTCAATCCCCATAGACTCCCATGTTAAAATTGCCAGCTTACCAGCCTTAAAAAACACATTTATAGCCTGGTACAAATGGACTGTACCAGGCTATAAACAACAGCTGGATACTGGAAGGTAGGGGTATGGCCACATTGACTGACAGGTGTCACCACAAAGGCACCTGGAGCTGATCAGTGTCTGTGTTGCACCCATGTAATTTATGAATGGAGCTTATGTCTTGATGCATGCTCAATAATCCAGGTAAAAGAATCCTAAAAAGTTGAATCTGTTCATCTGGACGTAGCGATTTTTTTAGTGGGAGAAACGAGCAGGAGAAACGACCGAAACCAGCACCACTGACTAACAATGGGCCATTGTTAGTCAGTGGTGCTGGTTTCGGTCATTATGTAATGTACTGTTTATAAGGTTGGGGAATTCTGCAGTCAGCTGAGACTGAAGAAGTTACTAGAAGGTGACGAAACGTTTCTCCCACTAAAAAATCGCTACGTCGAGATGAACAGATTCAACTTTTTATGAATGGAGCTTATGGTAACATATGGTCATTTCTGCCTCTCAGTAAGTAGCATGGTGATGGCCATATATGCTAACATTGAGGCTCCAAAAATATAATGGGTGATGTCATGGTGACAGTGTTCATCTTTTATATACAGTCTATGGCTTTCATGAATTTAATGTTTTTATGTCTTGCAGCAGCACGTGTTTTTTTTTTTCTTCTTAAATGTAATTCATATCTTTTGCTGAATAATTTAATTTATGAACAAACCCCATTCTCTAACAGTCATACAGCACTTTAACTGATCTATCACACACTCAAATGCCAAAAGATGCAGATGTTCAGTATTTTTCCCAAGAACACCTTGACATGCTGACTGGAGAAGCTGGAGATCAATGAACAGCACAGTGATGGAAAACTGCAGTAGTTCTTCCTCAGTGCTAATTTATGGCTAATGTAAATCTATAGAAAGGAATAAAGAGGCTTCATCAAAAACAAGCCTCCACTGATGTAATGAAAAACTACATCGCTCGAACTGCCATTGAGACTGAAGACTTTGAAGAATTTAATGCATAACGCTTTGTTTACTTTGTTGATTTTATCTCTATCATATCTTTCTTTTTCACTTGTTTTTTTTGTTTTTTTTTGGGCTATTTGAACAAAATCTATACCAACATCAAATCATACCAGGGTATGGGTTACGAATGGGATGTTGAAATTTTCCACACATGTCCACATGGGGGCTTCAGTGAGCCATCAGAGCTCATAGGTACCTGTTACTGAGGCCTAAAGGAAAATTCAGCCAACATGGTAATAAGCCTCATGACGAGATGAGCTATTATCTTTTGCCACTTGAGGGAGTGGTGGCTGCAGGAATCTCCTCTGCTCACAGCCGCAATGAGGAAAAGTACTGAGACATCAGAAGGGTCAGGTGTATTGTTAGAAACCACATTAAAGGTGCTGGTTCGCTATGGAAAGCATCTTAAATGTAGTTTGGCTTGTTTAAAAGTTGCTTTTTGATTTGATGTATGACACAAGCTGCATACAGTCTGCAGGCATGAATGAACTTTGGTTTCAGAGGTCTGACCTTTCAATTACAGCAAACTTGCCCTCCGAGAAGACATTTACCACTGCCTTCTTTTTCAGCATCCTTTTTTCCTGTATGACAGTTTTACCTTTGTGTCTAGGTTCAAATTGTCAAAATTTCCATTACCTGTGGTTCTACTCTAAATTCAAGGCCACAGTTAGAAAAGATGATCTTCCTAAGAGGATCCCCTCCTCTTTCTTTAGATAAGACAATTGTCAGAACCCTGACATAAATGTGAGTTTTCAGAGATTAGTGGGTTGAGCGGTTGGTCTGCGATTAGCCTATTTTCTGGAGTGTGAATCAGTGAGATGAAGATGCATTGGTCCTGAGTCCACCGAGGCCGCTTCTGTCAGAGGAGGCATGCACGATAAGCAGAAAAGGAGCATAACTGGGTTTTGACTTAAGCATTGCAGAGTCAAAATGGTGGATTGATGGACCTAATCATCACTTGACCAGCGATGGACCACCACAAATGAATATTGAAGCCATTATTCGAATGGATTTATTGTGCTGCATTTAAGAAAACTGCCCAAGGTTTCACTGACCTGCTTTTCCCCCTTTGTGACTGACTTTAGTAGTATTCATTGAAGGATAATTCAGTTTTCCTTCCTGTTGATTTGTATTTGTTTTGAAAATTGCAGTAATTTAAAGGATGACAGCAAACAGCTAATGAGAGAAGCTTACGGGAAAGAATGCTGCTTTAAATGAAAGGAGAGAGATTGCTTTCACTTTGTTTTTATTTGAAATCTATTTTTAGATTTCACTGGGCAAGCAGTACCAACCTTGCTTGCCCTGATGGAACACCACTGAGTAAAATGTAAGATTTGCTCCTTGAAAGTTAAAAATAAAATAAAAAAAAACTAAAGCTTTACAAAGTACAATATTTACATCCAAAATATAGTGGACTAGTTGTAGAAATCATAGAAAACATAGAAATACTTAAAGTGTAAGTACATTTAAACCGGACTTCAGTAAAGTACTTGAGTATTTAAGTTTCATTCCACCAGTGGTCTTATGGGGTAGGGGATGATGCCATCCCATAGCCCCTCTCTAGCCCCTGGTCATTTCAGTGACTACCTGTTTTTCTGTCAGTTTCTTCTCTAACATTGGAGTTGGTTTAAAACTTCTCTGATTATCGGGCTGCTTTTTAGTAACATCATCACCTCCCGGTAGATTTTAAGGATTAACTTCACTATTGTCGATAATAAAGACCCAGATAATCAAGGCATCTTTTTAGGTTACTAATGAAGCCTGCTGGCATCAAAGGTTCTTCCACAGTGGTGACCATGTGAGACCAAGACTCACAGAGTAAGTGCAGCTCTGGCTCATTAGGCACCCCTTTTGCCAATGATCCTCCACAAGAAGCTCATTCAGAGTCTCTTATGTGTCAACACTTTTTGTCTTACGTTTTAGCAGTCTTTAAACTGCATCCCTGAACTTTACCCTAAAAGTTCTTATTTTCTCATGTTCGATTGTCATATGTTTCTATCCTTTGTTGAACTTAGAACATCCATCCATCCATCCATCCATCCAAAAATAAAAGTTTGGTAATTAGCTTGTAAAATATCTTTTTATTTACATTTATTTTTCTTAATGGATAATTCTGGATTTTTTCAGTGTGGCATATTACCATTAAATGTGTCTCTTGTGGCTCTATGCTAATGTTTCATGATTACCTCAGTTGTTCAGATCCAGGGAAATAGGACACAAAATGGGTGGGCTGTATGAATCGTTTTAAACATTTGTTTACCTGTCGGAACATAGAGTTAAAATTAAGTATGTCATGTCCCATTTTTTCTGGTTTATGTTGTTTTTTTGTTTTTTTTTATTATATCAGCTTTTTAAATTGCATTAAGGCTTAAAGTTATTCATCACTGGCCACTTCACAGGTGATGGGTAACCACGTGATGTTAACTTGTCCACCATTTTGGATGTGTGACAATCATGTTCACAATGTAGGATCAAGTGAATAAGACCTAAAGACCAGTCAGTGACCCCCTGGTAACCACTAGTCGCTAGGGAAAAACATGTATTCCCTGATCAGTTGGTCAGGGAAAAAATCTCCCTTGCAGTTGCTTTGGTTGCTAACAGATTGTCACCCACCGTTTGCATTGAACAAGCCGACTTGTCTGTAAACATTTGCTAGCTACTATGTAGTGAAACTGTGAAAAGTGTAACACAAACCAAAATAGAGACTGTTTGAGCCACAACTTTTACTTTGAAGGTGAATGATCTCCATTTCCGGTTTGCATCACACTTTTTCAGGTTGTACTACTACTCAGCTAATAGCTAGCAAATGTTTGCAGACAAACTGGTGTCTTCTAACTTCTCACATCAAACTACGGCAATCTGCTCGCAACCAAAACAATCACAAAGAGGTTTTTGGTGCAGCACCATCTTTGCGACTGATTACACCTAGTGACAGCTAGCAACTTCCAGGAACCACCAGCAACCACTTGCCAAACAGTCAGGGAATACACATTTTTTCCATTGTTGTATCACATCAAAAAAACAGACAGACAGACAAAAAACAAAGGAACAAAATAGCCCCCTTTACTTATATAGTACAGTCTGTGTACAGTCTGTGAAAAGACCTGATTTCAGCGGTGACTGTGGCTCAGGAGGTAGAGGAGGTCAGCTATTAATCTGAAAGTTGGTGGTTTGGTCCCTGGTTGCTGCAGTCTGCATGTGAATGTATCTGTGGGCAAGATACTGAATCCTGATTTGTTCATCAGAGTGTGAATGTTAGATGGAAATCACTTAGATGTTGAAAAAAAAAGTGCTTGTGTTAACAAGACATGTTGTATAAAGTGCTTTCACTCCTTGAGTAGAGAAGTGCTATATAAGAACCAGCTGATTTTTTACTTTTTCCTTCCAACTAGACAGCATTGCTACATTAGAAAATAGTTCCCATGAAAACTTTTGTACAGAATGTAATTATATCTATTCAGCACATCACAAATTAAACTTAAATTAAAAGATATCTGGAAAGCTAGATATTTCAAAATCTGGACAAATAAAAGAAACAATCTGAATGGCAGCAACACAGCAGAGGTGATTTACAAAATGTATTTCTTGATAATTGGTTGAATCAAGCCTGTAGCATCTGCAGGAAATATGTGATGGTAAATGATCTTTTACCTTGGAAAACCTATATTTGCACAGGTGGTTGCAGATATTTGTGAGCCCCTTGGGGGATTATTGTTGTTATTATTATTATTTTTTTAAAATTAAAGCTAATAAAAGAAACTCACTTCTATCCCTGGATTTGCATCGTGCATGGCTTATGCAAGAGAGTGGAAGTCATTAAAATATAACATCAAACAAACAGGCAGCTGTGTTACTCATGTTTGTCATAGTTTATTTGGTGTGGAATGAGGAGAGACAGATCTGAACAGAGCGGGACACCACCAATCAGATACACCTCCCCACCTGAATCCTCCACTTCAATCCAGAGTCAATTATGCAGCCTGCTCGCCTCTCCTCACATTTAATGCTTGGCTGCTGATTCAGAGAGCAGCCCCGTTCTGGTCTGGCAGGAATCAAAGTGTGAGGTAATCTGAGGGGACTTGTGAAGAAAAAAGAGGCACCAGTTTGCGGAGCCTCTCAGATTGGAGGTCACAGTCCAGGCCGGCACATCTCAGACAGGCAGACAGGTCGGTAATTATAGGCAGAAGATCTATCCCTGCTGATTAGACCAGCTATTTCTACATTACTGTCCATCAGCTGTCATCTCACATCTTCATCTTCATCCACTCTGCTCAGATACCTTTATCCACTGCTACAAATCAGACCTAAAGCCAGAGGGAACAAATCCCAAACCTCAACCCACCTTCTCATAAAAAAGGCTACAAATTTATGATCAAAGATCCAAGTCAGACCTTTGATAATGTTGCGAATACAGTGAAAATGTCATTTTTAGAAGTGGTAGAGCAGCTTTTGTGCAAGGAAAGGAGAGGTGGTGCGACGCAGGGCATTAATATTCCATGTAGTTCTGCCCGGGTTTGCCTCTCTCACCACCCCAGCATGGCTGCTCTGCATTAACAGACTGTCTGAGGGAGAAACCTCAGGAGCCTCGGAAAGCACTGGCACTCACCTGGTCCTGCATGTGAATAAAGATCTTCTCCCAGCTGAGAAAACAATCAGCAGTTGTAATATTCACAAGCAGTTGGTGCACAAATCGCACCTTCTTGCTGCTTAAAAAAAAAAAAAAGAGAGGTGCAGACAGAACGAGGAGGCATTGAAAATCTTTGTTTTTACAAGGTGAGCTGGATAAGCTAGCACTGATTTTTTTGTCAGGTTTGTTATTTTGACATTCAGATAAAGACTCTCTGAGGATTAAGGAGCTTGTAGTGAAACAGCAAAAGATACTTGACACGCATTACTCTTCATTTCTAAAATAAATGTCCCATGAGGGTTTGTGTTCAATGTGAATCAGGGAAATTCTCAGCAAAATATCACTCAAGCTGAGGATTATGTGGCATCATTTTTTTTTCATGCTTTGTTTGTGGAAGAAAACACAACATTTGCTCCTCAAAAATCACTCAGCTTAATATTTGAGACCAACTGACAGACAAACTGTGGGGAATACTGATGAATTTGAGCATTAAAACACGTAACAACCTCTTAACACCTCTGCAGAGAGGACAGGAAGGTGAGCTGCTGCTTTATGTTTTAGAGTATGAGGAGATAACTTCTAACTATCCTATATGGTACAAAAACAACAGGCGAGGTTTTAATTTAAGGATGCACTTTAGCTTCTTTAACATGACCATCAGAGACCACTTGTGCCCTGCAGATGGAGGAGAAGAGGCCACTTCAGTTGGGACGAGAATAATTTAACAGATTATAAGCCGTCATTATGTTATTGGCATTAGCTGCTGAAACACACATACTTACATCCTTCTCTGTATTTTGTTTTAGTGGTTTGCACTGCCTGTTGGCTTTGCTGCAGACAGTACAGCACAATCATATATTTAGGTCATAATCTCTCTGCTGATCCATTTATTGTATTTATTGAACCATCAGTAATAAACTGATTATCATGCACTGATGTTTATTTAAAACCTGGAAGTCACTGATGTTCTTCTGCATCAGTCAGACTCCACTGCTGTGAAAAGTGCTGTAAAATGAAATTTAAGCCTGAATCAGACCACAGTGACTCATTCCTACAGCATGCCTCTGTTTTTGCAGGAAACCCTAATAACTTCCTTTTTTAATGATGCCCCTGTATCAGTTAATGAAAATCTATAATGACCTCACAGTGGCTTATAAAACCCAATTTAATACCATTTAGTAAAGTGAATGAATTCAGGGCCATTTAACAGCTATTTAAACCTCATCTATTTACTAAAGCAGTTCAAATTTTCACCATAATAATGCCATAGGTTGGATTTTGTAGCAGCGCTTTTTGTGTAAGACAAAACATGGAACTTTATCACTTTATCTCTCTTTTTCTGCTTACCTCTGTAGACTGGCTGTAGACACCATGATGTTCATTTAAATGGTCCTGTTTTGAAACCTCAACTTTAGGTTTCAAAGTGTTTTTGAAGCCACAAGTGACCACATTTGGATGAGTGGTTCTGTGCTAGGACCAATTCTGTTTACATTATACATGCTTCCCTTAGGCAGTATCATTAGAAGGCACAGCATACATTTTCATTGTTATGCAGATGATACCCAGCTTTATCTATCCATGAAGCCAGATGACACACACCAATTAGTTAAACTGCAGGAATGTCTTAAAGACATAAAGACCTGGATGACCTCTAATTTCCTGCTTCTAAATTCAGATCAAACTGAGGTTATTGTACTCGGCCCTAAAAATCTTAGAAACATGGTGTCTAACCAGATACTTACTCTGGATGGCATTACCTTGGCCTCCAGTAACACTGTGAGGAATCTTGGAGTCATTTTTGACCCTGAATCCTCCCTTAGTTACGCTGCAATAGGCCTAGGCTGCTGGGGGCTTCCCATGATGCTCTGAGTGTTTCTCCTTCTCTCACCTCTGTTCACTCTCTATGTGTTTATACACCTCTCTGCATTTAATGAGTTATTATTAATCTCTGGCTCTCTGCCACAGGGTGTCTTTTGTCCTGTCTTCCTTCCCTCACCCCCAACCGGTTGCAGCAGGTTAACTGGTGATTCTAAATTGCATGTAGGTGTGAATGTGAGACTGAATGGTTGTATGTCTCTGTATGTTACTCCTGCAACAGACTGGCAGTCTGTGCAGGCTGGACCCTGCCTTTTCCCCTTTGACAGCTATGAGAAGCTCCAGCACCCCAACGACCCTAAACTGGATAACAGGTTAAGAAAATGGTTGGATGGATGGTTGCGGTGCTATGTTATAAGCTAATGCCAGCAAGTGTGGTTAGTAAGCTGCATCCATAGACTTTATGAGTGCAATGCACAGAATGCACGGATACCTTCTAATTAGTACTAAGTAATGTGCAAATAAAATACCAGAATTTCACTCATCAAAGCTGAAGCACAGAATCTTTGCTGTGACTACAAGGTCAGGTGACATTAAACATGCACAAAATCTGCATTGGAATGAATTGCTGTAAATAGATGTGTTAAAACCTCTACAATGAACTGGAATGAATCTGTGGCATATATCCACAAAGGTAGGGGAAAAATGCTGAGAATGCTGTATAATTATTAAGCAAAGAAAAGAAAGAAATGCACCTTTTTCCTGTGACTTCTTTATGTGTGACTTCCTTATAACCATTTGACTTATAAAGTTGGCTTATGAAGAAGTTATAAGTCAACTTGTTTTCTATAATTTTCAACTGTAGGAAACAAGTGTACCACAATGGTATAAAAACAACACCCGAAAGGAAACGACTCAAACATGGCTTCTGATACTGCTTATAGAAAAAGCAGCATGCATTTTTTTGCTGCAGTTGGATGAAGACACTGCCAGTGCCCGACTGCTTACTGGCTTGTAGCAATTATCTGGAGGATTGTGGATGTGTGTCTATGAACTGAAATCAGACAGGAGAAGAATAATAACAAATTGCAAATCAAAACATCCATTCAGTGCTCTCCATCCAGGTGTTCTGAGCATAGAAGATGTCACTCTGTCCATTCTGAGGAAGCAGCTGGCAGCAGTTAAGAGAAAACAGGAAAAACATCTGCAGAACAAAACCATATTATGTCAGAATGAGCGCTTTTCTGCAGGAGACATTATGACTTGTCATAGCAAGAAGAGTATGGATGCATTTGATAAAACAATAATGATGGCTGCCTTCCATTCAGATTTACACAGTTAAACAAAAGCTCCTGCTTTTGTGCATCTTGGATTTCTGGACACAACTAAAGGAAACAGAGTTGTCATTAGTGCTGCACTGTTTTTGCAAAAACAGGATGTTAGGTGTGAAAAAGGTCAGTGACAAAATGATTTTGACCATCAGGCTGAAACCATAGTTTAAAGAATCCATCACCAAATATTGCTGCAGGATGTATGACCTTTATATTTCTTTCAGAAAGGATCTTGACTTGTTCTTACTTAATTCAAAGATGCAGCAACAATAAAAGGATAATAGTGGCAGCATTTTTTGGAGCCAGAGGAGTTCATAGTCAAGTCAATGACTGCAAGGTGCCCAGGTCCTGTTGCTGAAGAACGAGCCCAAATCATCAGGCCTCCATCACCGTGCTGACAGTTGATATGAGGTGTTTGTGCTTCCTCCAGTAACACTGTGAGGAATCTTGGAGTCATTTTTGACCAGGATACAGTGGGGCAAAAAAGTATTTAGTCAGCCACCAATTGTGCAAGTTCTCCCACTTAAAAAGATGAGAGAGGCCTGTAATTTTCATCATAGGTATACCTCAACTATGAGAGACAAAATGAGAAAAAAAAATCCAGAAAATCACATTGTCTGATTTTTAAAGAATTTATTTGCAAATTATGGTGGAAAATAAGTATTTGGTCACCTACAAACAAGCAAGATTTCTGGCTCTCACAGACCTGTAACTTCTTCTGTAAGAGGC
>VUQS01062356.1:0-10471 GCA_015108495.1 Heterochromis multidens
TATATATATATATATATATATAGTGTGAAATGTCATATAGATATAACATTTCACAGAGTTCATCAGAGTGACAGCCTGGGGGAAGAAACTGTCTCTGTGGCAGCTGGTTTTTGCAAACAGCGCTCTGTAGCGCCTGCCTGAATGCAGATGGTTGAGATCTGTTAAAGATCTGGGTGACGATGGGGGCCAGCTGGTCAGCACAGACTTTCAGGCAGGAGGGGGACACACCATCAGGTCCTGGAGCCTTCCTGGTCTTCTGTCTCTGGAAGAGCAGACACACATCCTCCTCACAGATCTTTAGTGCAGGCAGGGGGTCAGAGGGGAGGGGGATGAGGGCTGCAGGTAGTCTTTGTGTAGGTGTGAGGTGAGGGTGAGCAGATGGGAGGTGTGAATGGTTGTCTATCAAATCTGCAGTAGAAGGTGTTAGTTTCCACAACCACGTAGGCACCAGCCTGAAGACACAAAGTGCGTCATGACCTTGACAGTTATTTTTCCCATCTTCGCACACAGTCTTTGTATACGAAAGTTACAATTACACACCAATAGTACACAGAGGTTAGATGAGTTGAAAAAGACATTTTCCATTACATTTCCACTCTTTTGATTATTTTTAATCACTCTTATATTATAAATAATAAAAATAAAAACCAAACTGCTGCACCTAGAAATTCTGTCCATAAAAGTTATGAACAGAATCAGCTTGTGATATCTTGTGGACCTTTCAACACTGATGCAGGGTTGTTACCCAAGAAGCTGACCTTTTGGTCACTTTGATCTCCTTTGTCAGTGTGTTTCCAGCCTCCTTGTAAAGGGTTCTAATTCCAACTCTATAGGCATCTTCCTTTGCATGGCGAAGTTGTCTTAGGTCCCCATTATACACGTCATCCAACAAAGTTGACATCAAATTGACGTCACATCCGCTGTCGCAAACTGCTGTTTCTGCCGGTCACGCACCTCTCAATTTTTGTATCCTGGTTCGTTGTGCTGCTGCTGCCGCAGCTGGGTTAGAGAAACAAGTGTACGATTGTGTCAGTTTTTACCGCCATTTTAATGATATATCAGTACAGAAGCTCATTATACAGAGGAGGATGTTGCAACAGTTTGAAAAGATGAGACTTGGTGGAAAAGAAGTTGTGAAAAAAAATGTCTTTGCTTCTGGATTTGACTTCTCCTCCTATACCAGCACTGATGTGGAGGTGACATCACCAGTGGCGTATGAAGCGACCAATGCGGCATGTATAATGCAGCCTTTCTGTCGTGCAGTAAACTGTGGTTTGTTGTTGTTTTACATGGGGAAGGAATTGTTTGGCAAACATATGTCTTGGCAAAAACTGATGTAAGATTTTACAGTGTCAGTCAGTTTATCTAGGTTACTGTTTGCAGGTTCAAAGACACTCCAATCAGCACTGTCAAAACTGTCCTGCAGTTCCTGCTTTGCCTCGCTGGTCCATTCCTTCACTGATTTAACCACAGGCTTTATAGCTTTTAGATTTTGCCTATATATTGGGATAAGATAGACCAAACGGTGATCAGAGCGTCTGTGTCTTCTCCATGCCCCACAGAAAGCAACAGTTCCTCCAACTAAGAAATCAGAATTCTGCAGCCTAATTTGACAATTTATGAACAAATAACTTCTCAGGGAGATGCAAAAGCTTCGCAATTTACAAGTAAAATGTTTTGTTATGTATTTTATATTGACACAGATTAAAAAAAAAAACCTGCTGACTCTGAGATGAGAGAACCAGGAGTGGCAAAGTGCAAGCCTTTTTCTTGGTTTTAGGGCTCATTCCTGCGGTGCTCTTGTGAGACGATAAGTTTGATAATAGATTGATAACAGCGGATTACAGTGATGCTTTTACTGCTTGCTTTTGTTCTATGGGAACAATAGTGTTAGAGCTGTAAAGACTGATACAATAATAATTTTGGTTGTGGTTGATGCCTGAATGTTTTGCTCTGTTGTTGTGCTTTTATTACTGTTCATTACTATTCATCATCAATTTGACTTTCAGAAAAGAAAACGAAAGCACCATGAACTCAACCAGGGGGAAATTGATTCACAGGTCTTTCATGAGAAGGTAGGCTGATACTCATTCTCTAATATAAAGTCTTAGCTGCATATACAGTATAATCTGTCAGCAAAGAGATTTGTTCTAGCAGAGGTTGTTTTGCCCCACTGAAGTTAAAGCATCACAGAGAACAAACTGATTTGGGAAAATCAAAGAGTCAGAAGTAGTCTGTGGAAAAAGTAGTCAGATCTGTTATTTAAGTAAAAGTAAACACAGTGTAAACATAGCACAGTGTAGAAGTACTCAGTTGCAAGTAAAAAACAAGCAGTTTTACGTAAAGAGGAGCTCCACTGATTTCCCACATCAAATGCTTTTTTAAGTCCTGGAAAATATTACTGCATGAAGTTAAGCAACATCTCCAGAGTAAATGATTATAGCCAGAGTATAGCCTCAAGTCATGTCACTGTAATTTGGGTTTAAAGGTTACAAAAGACAGCTTACTCAGAGCTCTGCTGCCACCCCTAGTTTTACATAACCACCTTAACCTGCTAGCTTAACATACCTAACATAGTGCAAGTAGGTCTATATGCAAACATGGAAGCATACATGACATACTTTATGTATAAACACTCATGTATAAAGGAGTAGACATGTATGTATGGTTAGGTTTAGATGATAGGGATACGCCATGCATAACAAACGTAACAATTAAATTACCCTATTTATTGTGATGTCTTTGATTTGTAACTCACAACATGATGTGCATTAATCACAATGTCACTTTGGTCTATTATGTCCCACAAAGTAAATGTTATTTATACTTATTTTAAAATTAAAACTTTAGTAATGAAGTTATATTTTTCATGTGACCTGTAATAAGCCAGTGCACATATATGGGCTGAAGTGCACAATATGGACAAAAGTACTGGGCCACCTACACATTAAGTGCAGTCAGGTCTATTCTACAGCACTGTAATCTATGACCAAGTTGTCATGTTGCATAATGTAGGCTTCCACTTTCAGACAAGGAAGAGTGCATGGAATTAAAAGACAACACCTCTACTTCTGCTGCATACAAAATAAAGCCGTCCATCGTCAGTCTAACTCTAAATCAGTGGAGTTCTTTCAAGTTAATTTGCATTAATCCGAGCTTAAAATATTAGAGGTAGGAAGCTGGTTTATTGTTCAGACAAAATAATCTCTGTCATGTGCCATGACACAGATAAGGTCTGTTATTCTGGAGGGAACCAAGTCCTTGGTGGATTCTGCACAGCCCCTCGGCCATCTGAATGGAGAGACAAACATGGAAAAAGAGCCTCTTCCCTCACAGGACTGCAACCTTGCCGCTCTTTGTGAAATGGCTAAAGAGCTCCCTCTGGTGGACGATGAGGAGCAGGAACAGGGCACTCAGTTACTTGTTGGTGAGGATGGCTGTACATCTCATGTCGACTTGTTCTCTTGGGTGACAGAGAACAAGGCCGACTGGGCTATAGTGGTTACGCTGATGGGAGAGGAGTATGTAATACCCCCGCACGCGGCTTTCCTGCTGTCTGATTTCACAAGGATGCAGCCATTAGTCCACTGTGAGTAAAACACTGGGAACAGAAACTAGAAAGAAATGTGAACTGAAACGATTGTGTAATTTTAAAAATGTATTTATTTTTTGACAAAAAGCCATACAATTTTGTGTGCTTGTGGTATTATAATATAAGTAAATATGTGGAAATATGCTTCTTTGTGGCAACATGGGCACTCCTCCCTGAATTTTAGTGTTGTAAATAACTGTGGTATGACTCAGTGTAATGTGTGTCGTCTCAAGAGAGAGCTTGTTTGTTGTTTCGCAGCCTGACATTCTTTGCTTGTTTGTTACCCAGATGGAACAAGGTTCAACCTAATAGTTATGGATCCACCATGGGAAAACAAGTCTGTGAAAAGAAGTCGCAGGTAATTTGGCATTCAAGTATTTTAGGAGGTGTGAAACAGAGAGTAAGAAAAAAAATAAGACTTTATAAATTTAGATTTCTGGGGATGAAATTGACATCTTACAACAGCATATAAAACAGGCTGAATGGTTAGAGGAAAGACAAATACGTTTCTAAGATAAGAGATTGATAAAGTCCAGTGGTTTTTAGTTATTTGGCACATGTCCTCTTACTGTAAAATATTATGGCCTTAGTGTGGATATTAATCAAAGAGATATTTCCATCCCAGTCTTTTATATAAAGGATTTTGAGGCCTCAAGAGGTGTGTACCAAATTTCCTGACAATCCAGCCAGTCCTTTTTATACATTTCTATCAAAATTACAGACATTAGCTTCACAGTGATTATAAAGAAAAAGTCAAGATATCGCCAAAGTCAGAAGAATTTATCGTCTGTGATCCAACACTGTCGGTGCATTCAGCAGATGTTAAGCTTTCTCACTAAATTGGTGAAAACGTGACCTGAAAGTTCACATAAGCCTTTGAAGTTGTAAAGGTTAATCACTCTGAACCTTCAAATTTCAGCCTGATGGTGGCACCAGACAAAAGCTGGTTGGAGAGAATTAACGTGGCTACAAAATAAAGGAAAGTAATGTTCATGGTGGTTGTACTTACACTGACCTATGTCCATTTCCTCACTAAAGATACAGCTCGTTGCCCTTGTCCCAGCTGAAGCGGCTCCCGATTCCCCTGCTGGCATCTCCAAACTGTTTAGTGGTGACCTGGGTGACAAACCGGCCCAGCCACCGGCGTTTTGTCCGTGATGAGCTGTATCCACACTGGGGGGTAGAAGTTGTGGCCGAATGGTTCTGGGTCAAGGTACAGATACAGAACTTTAAACTAATTAAGTGTTTAGGAATTGTGAATATTACCTGCTAATGTCAATCCAGGTGTTTTTAAAGGAATGCTGTTTCCCCTCAGGTCACCACATCTGGGCAGTTTGTGTTTCCACTAGATTCACCACACAAGAAGCCATATGAAATGCTGGTGCTGGGCCGATACCGTTGTTCTGATACCTCAGCAAGGTGTGAAATGTTTGAGTTATTTAAAGTTTAATTTTAAATGCCATACTGCAGCAATTTATTGAAATGTGTGCAAACATAAAGGGAAATACAGTATATAAGGCACAAAAAGACAGCTGGAATTCTTTAGGTTGGTGAAGATGTTTTGCCTCTTTTATACAAGAGGCTTATTCAGTTCTAAGCTGATGGAGAGCCTCAGGTATTTAACCCCTAGTGGGGGTTGTGTCCTTCGGTGGTCCTGACCCACTATTAATCGTGTGAGTCGTCACGTGAGCCCAGGTGTGAAAAAAAGGCACGGGTCATTACAGTCACAGGGACCAAGGTGTGAAACCTTCTGTAAACATTGTTCCACTCCACCATCATGCTGCATTGTAGGTAGCTGATAGCTGACCATACAACTTCAGGGATAAAACTCTGCTATCACAGGTGTTAAAGCAATGTCTAAGTGTGTCACTTCTTCAGGTTTGCGTGTATGAAATGTAACATCCTGATATTATTTGGGGTAACAGCAGCTCTTGAATTTAAAAGGTGTGAAACCTCTGTGAGACATTGTCCCACACCACGATCATGTGAGCTATTGAGGTCACCTAAAGCAAGGTGTGAGTGGGTGTTAAATGCCTGGGGAGAAATGTCAAGACTGCATTGTAGGTGGCTGATAGCTGGTGTCTTAAGCCACCACCTCTGTTCAGCGATGGTCGTTCACAGTGAACGTAGATGGCCTCCTTTACTCCTTTCTCAAGCCATCTGTCTTCTCGGTTCAAAGTGTGAACATTAGCATCCTCAAAGCGTCCTTTCTCTAAACGCAGGTGCACAGCTGTGTCTTGTCCTGCTGAGGTGGCTTTCCGTTGTTGTGCCATGCGTTTGGGGCAAGGTCCAAGTACTTCTCACTGTATTTCAGTCTTGAGATCCCTTCCCCTACTCACACCTTGCCTTAGGTGACCTAAATAGTTCTCACATGATGGTGGTGTGGGGCAATGTCTTACAAAGGTTTCACACCTTGGCTCATGTGACCACTCACATGATTAGAAATGGGTCAGTGACCTTCAGGATCACCTCCAATGGGACAAACCCCACTGGGGGTTAATTACCTGGGACTCCCTGAAGAAGCCTCTTGAATGAGAGGCAAAACATCTTCACGAACCTAAAGAAGTCCAGTTGCTTTCCTTTCAAGAACTCGAGATATCCAAATAGACTTGTTTACCTTCTTCCAGCCCTTTGGAGACAGCAGAGGTTCCTGTGGAGGATCAACGTTTGATTGTCAGTGTCCCATCAGCTCTGCACTCTCAGAAGCCTTCGCTATCAGGTAAATATTTGAGTATAATGTTGTGTCTTTGCCACCAGAGGGCAATAGTGTCACATCAATGATTGTTACCTTGCCACACAACTTGAGTGATGAGCTCTAAATCTTGCTATCACAGGTGTTTCAAGCAATGTCAAAGTACGTCACTTGTTCAGGTTTGCATGTATGAACTGTAACATCTTGATATTAATTCAGGGTAACAGTAGCTCTTTAATTTAAAATGACCACAACGTGTTTTGTTTTGTAAAGGAAGAAAATTAACTGTGGATTCATCACGTTACTTTTTCAACCACACAGTTTTATGTTTGACTTGATTTTCCAATGCAAAATACTTTGTGTCTTTTCAAAATGTCTGCAGGTTAGAGGTGAAAATACTGCTTCAATTCATAACTACACATAACATACACATACTACATAACTAAACCATCAACCTATGACAGGTTTGGCTTGCCAGACTGGGCACGTTTGCTGCTCAGATTTCAATTTTGTCCTGTTTGCACTGATTGGGTTAAATCTTGATTCCAACATCCACTCTGCTTCTTAGAATCAATGTAAGACCTTGACAATGAATATGCAGAGACTTTGAAAAAGAGAGCCTTGACGTCATCTCACTCCCTCTCAGGGGAACGCGATTTATTATTGTGCAGTATGGAGAGCAAAACACGGCCAGTGTTTGCTGGCGCCCTCTCTGCAGCACAGAAAAGCCTCTATCTCATGGTGGTAGCTCAGTATTGTTAAAATAAAGATTTAAATCATAATGATTGCTTTTGTGAATCTGTGATACCACAGAGATTAAGCAGATTAGGATACAAATTGTGTTCAGTCTCCATGTGTGATTCTTTGTTTGTGGCAAAGCCTCTCAGCAGGTTTAATCAGAATTGGTTTGTTTGTTATTTGCTGCTGTGGATGATTTTTATAGCTTCTTTTGCACGTGATCTATATTTAGGTAAACTTGGAATCACAACATTCATAGAATCAGTTGTACTTAAAAAATGCAGACAGCATATTGAAAAATGCTTTTCTTTGTTAGATTTTTCTACAACATTGCATACAAAGTAGTACTACTAAATGACCAGAATAAGCAGCATCTACGCTGTGTTACAACTCCAGTTACTATGCATGTTCTGTTATTCTAGATGAGGTGTGAAAGCACTGTTGGATGTGGGTGTGTCTCAGATCTGACGGTGTAATGTGTAGTGAAATATTGGAAAGGTTTTGCCAACTCTTGCGGAGATGCGGACCAAAGCAGATAATTTCTTTTTATTTAACTATTTGAGATGATACGTTAACACCTAGAGGCTTAAGGGATGAGTTTTTCTTTTGTTCACTCCTACAACAGATTATGCAACTGCTAGAAATTTCAAATGTGTCCTAACACCTTTGGTATTATCCAACCTGAGTTTCCTTTTTTTTCCCCTCAGTTCAGAATGTCATCCCGGTTATTCTGCTGTCCTTTTTTTGCATGTAGCATGTCACCGTGTGAGCAGCCTTGATAGCGTGTTGAGAAACTCTGACCCACTTCTGTTCCCCATGTCAGATGGGGCTCATATCACTGACATACTTGGTTGCTATGGAGAGATAAGGGACACCATTACTCCACTATGGGTACAAAACGTCTTTGCCAGATGGTCACAGTGCAGAAAAAAATGGTTTGAGCTTCTCTGAAAGACAAGACATGTGTTTTTTATTAATTAGGCCCCCCTGCAATTTCAAAACTTGTGAGAGTCCTTTCCCAATTTGGGATTTTAATTAGCGGCTTAGTAGTTGTGCCTAATATTCAAAAAAGGCACAGTACCAGTTGAGTGGTCAAATTGCTTTTATTTGGGGTATGGATCTCTGAGTACAATCTCTACAACATTTTGCATTATTACTGTTTCTTTTTGAAAGGCTGTGACACTGAAGTAAATCACATAAACATGCTATAGTCTCTGTTCTGCAGTACAGAAGTTTTACATGAATAGGAGAAGCTCCCATGTTAATAAAACATGCTTTTTTCATTTGCGGCTTGCAAGCCGTAAACAGGTCATAGCAGATGGCAACTTCATACAGTTGGTAAAGCA
This sequence comes from Heterochromis multidens, assembly GCA_015108495.1. Classification (NCBI taxonomy): domain Eukaryota; kingdom Metazoa; phylum Chordata; class Actinopteri; order Cichliformes; family Cichlidae; genus Heterochromis; species Heterochromis multidens. Next base: position 8,369 of record VUQS01062356.1, read on the forward strand.
AACACTCCTTAAACATCAGGAGATTACCGCCAGGAGATACAGAGGAGCAGTGGTTATTAATTTGGAGTCAAATATTTGCTCGCCTTTTGCTTTGTATTTAAGGGGAAATAAATGTATCTTCACCTGCAAGTCACCAACTGCTGTACCTTTTTAGCCTGGGAGTGACAGTGATGAAAGTGTGTTACTTATTATAGATCATACTAATATTCGACACTAATATTACTAGTGTTGTCACTTGTAATACACACTTGCCTGCCATTTCATTAGTTATACCTGTTCAACTGCTTGTTAAAGCAAATATCCAATCAGCCAATCAAAAGACGACCTGCTAAAGTTCAAACCGAGCATCAGAATGGAGAAGAAAAATGATTTAAAGTGACTTTGAACGTGGCATGGTTGTTGGTGCCAAATGGGCTGGTGTGAGTATTTCAGAAACTACTACTACTGCAGGGATTTTCCCACACGACATCTCTAAATTTTACAGTCCGAAAAACAAGAAATATCTAGTGAGTGGCAGCTTTCTGGACGAAAATGCCTTGTTGATACCAGAGGTCAGAGGAGTGTCACAGCTGTCAGCTAAGAACAGGAAACTGAGGCTACAAGTCACACAGGCTCATCAAAATTGGAAAATTGGAAAAAACATTGCCTCGTCTGAAGAGTCTTGATTTCTGCTGCAGCATTCAGATGGTAGGGTCAGAATTTGGCATAAACAACACGAAGGCATGGATCCATCCTGCCTTGTATCAGCAGTTCAGATGGTGGTGGTGTAATGGTGTTTTGGATATTTTCTTGGCACAATTTGGATCTCTGAGAACCAACTGAATATCGTTTAAACGCCACAGCATACCTGAGTATTGTTGCTGACCATGTCCATCCCTTCGTGACCATAGAGTACCCATCTTCTGATGGCTACTTCCAACAGGATAACCATGTTACAAAGCTCAAATCATCTCAAACTGAACATGACAATGAGTTCACTGTACTCAAATGATCTCAAGCCAATAGATCACTTTTGGGATGTGGTGGAACGGAAGACTCACATCATGGATGTGCAGCTGACAAATCTGCAGCAACTGTGTGATGCTGTCATGTCAATATGGACCAAAATCTCTTAGGAATGGTTCCAGCACCTTGTTGAATTTATTCCACCAAGAATTAAAGTGGTTCTGAAGGCAAAATGGGTCCATTGTACTTGCAAGGTGTACCTAATAAAGTGTCTGGTGAGTGTATACTTGGCTACATCGTCTGCAGTACAGGACTTTACAAACTTCACAGTGCAATATTTTGCCACATCCATCACAGATGACACATAAATGAAACTTATTAAAAGCGTGCTTGAAATAAAGGGTTTGGATTCTACAACCCAAATTCCGGAAAAGTTGGGACGTTCTTTAAATTTGAACAAAATGAAAGCCAAAGGACTTCCAAATCACATGACCCAATATTTTATTCACAACAGAACATAGATAACATAACAAATGAAGCTGGGAAACTGTACACCTTCATCCACTAAATGAGCTCATTTCAAATTTGATGCCTGCTACAGGTCCCAAAAAAGTTGGCACGGGGGCAACAAATGGCTGAAAAAGCAAGAAAGTCCAAAATGATTCAGCTGGGAGAACATCTAGCAACTAATTAAATTAACTGATATCAAGTCTGTAACATAATTAACTATAAAAGGGATGTCATAGAGAGGCAGAGTCTCTCAGAAGTAAAGATGGGCAGAGGCTCTCCAATCTGTGAAAGAGTGCGTAAAAAGATTGTGGAATAGTACAAAAACAATGTTCCTCAACATCAAATTGCAAAGGCTTTGCAACTCTCATCATCTACAGTGCATAACATCATCAAAAGATTCAGAGGAACTGGAGATATCTTTGTGCGTAAGGGACAAGACCGAAGACCTTTATTGGATGCCCGTGGTTGTCGGGCCCTCAGACGATGCCGTATCACTCATCGGCATGATTGTGTCAATGACATTACTAAATGGGTCCAGGAATACTTCCAGAAACCACTGTCGGTTAACACAACCCGCCGTGCCATCTGCAGATGCCAACTAAAGCTCTATCATGTAAAAAGGAAGCCATATTTGAACATGGTACAGAA
>VUQS01062362.1:0-19563 GCA_015108495.1 Heterochromis multidens
CTTCCCTGGGAAAAGACAGAAAGAAAAACACCTCGCTCCCTAACCTTGCCATATCAATGATAGCTAGCATTCTCAGGCTGTTACTTCTACCTATTATCTAAGTCTGGAACATTCTATTCAGACTCCCTTGCCCCTGAGAAATGTCCCCTTCACTTTAACTAGTCATGATGTGTAAGCATGTTTGCAGTTCCTTCTGCACTCAGCGTGTTATTCTCAATATTTCAATCCAATCATAGCGCTGAATTGAGGCTCTTGACCCCCTGTACACGGAGTCAACTTTTTAATGAGCACAATAGCAATGTGTATATTAAAAGCACACAAAAAATAGCTTTATTTAATCATTTTATTCCTAACAATATAAGTAGTCATATGTATAAGGTCATTAAACAATCATATCATATTTGATTATCATTGCTAAAATATTTACACTGCTAAAGGATCATGCAGATTGTTGTGCATATTTTAGCCTATTAAGGACATAATCTGTAGGGCTAGACCAATAAATCATCCAGGTGAATACATCAGACAACATTATGAGAACATGCTATAAAGAAATAGTTTCTCTAGAGAGTACTGATGAAGCTATATTTTACCACATAAAAAGCTTCTCTCAATATGGAATTAAAAAATAAAACAAAAAAACCCCAATAAAATCTTTGGGATCTGACCTATCAAGATTGTTTCTTTACATTTTGTATTGACCTTTAAACTCCCAAATATCATTATCAACCTTGAAATTCCATTAACCCTCAGGCTACACTTGATAAGTGTAAAACATTTTAACAACCTAATAAAACAAAAAAAAACCCCAAAATACAAAGTGTTCATCATGTGTTATTTAACTCAACCTTTGGTTCCTGTAAATGGACTTTCATGGTCATGCTAAAAATGGATGCTATTTCTTGTAAAGTATTTGCAGTTTGGTTTGATGAATTTTTTTCACTTACTTTTAACTAAACCGTTCTCTTTTTATCATCCCTCCAGAGCAGTCCATCAGCATAGTGCGGGAACTTAGTTCAGTAGAAGTCACAGAACCCTTTGTAGCTGTTTTTGAAGTGGAAATCAGTATGGAACTGGTGAAACCTCCCATATGGACTCTGAATGGAGTTGCTCTGCAGGAGGGGCCTGATGTTGAGATGGAGAAAGAAGGCACAATGCACCGTCTCACTTTCAAAAAGACCAAAGCATCAATGACTGGACCTGTGCAGTTTACAGCTGGGAAGAGCAAATCTTTAGCCCAGCTCACTGTTAAAGGTAAAAGTTTTCAGTGTTATGTTCACACAACAAATTCTGTATATATATACACAGAAAACTTCCATTATATTTGAGCTGAGTCTAATCAGGCATTGTTGCTCACATTCAGAGCGCCCACTTGAGATTGCAGAAGCCATTAAAGATGTTAAGGCAAAGGAGAAAAGCTCAGCCATACTCAGCTGCAAGTTCTCTGCTCCACCCAAAGAGGTTAATTGGTTCAAAGGTCGGGTACCTCTAGCAGCATCAGACAAGTACAACATGAAGCAAGATGGTACACGGGCCCAAATCACCATTCACAGGCTGACTGAAGAGGACAGTGGAGAGTACCGCTGTCAGTCTGGACCTGCTGAGACCAAAGGCACTCTTACTGTTGAAGGTACAATTTCCACCTTTGAATACCCAAAGACTGTATATAAAATATGGATGAAGCCACCGTGACATCAGCAACTGGTTAGTGAAGTCCTGTTGTGAAGCCTCGAGCTCAGTATCTTCACCATTGCCATCCATCTTGGTTTTTTGAAACCAGATGTGAGGAGCGAGCGGTGAATCTGATCTCAATAATAGTTTATTTGACTTGATACCAGTGTCATCACAACTGAGGGCTGTTTTTCCAAAGACTTCTGTGCAATCAGAAGTCTCTTTGCAACCAATAAAAAGAATGCAGGTTTAAAGCACTTCCACGTTTCCTTCAAATTCAGACCGGGAAGCTACATCCATCTTTTATACACTCTATTTAAATACCACAGAAAATCCAAGAGTTCTGTAAGCCATAACATAAAGCAACTGTTTTAGAATATTTTGTGATTGCTCTTCAAACTGAAACTACTGTCCTGATTCGTCTGCCTAGTGCGTGAAATTAAAATCACCAAGCACTTGGTCAACACAGAAGTCGATGAAGACAGCGATGCAGTGTTCACCTGTGAGATTAACTATGCTGATGAAGAGGCCCGGTGGCTTCTGAATGACAAGGTGCTCTTCACAAATGAGGTTAACACCATCATTCACGAGGGAAAGGTTCACAAGCTCACACTGAAGAACTTGGCACCTCAAGATGGAGGAACAATCACCTTTCAGGTCCGCAAGGTCAAAGATTCTGTCACACTTAAGGTTAAAGGTGAGAACATTTGATGAAGTTCCACAGTTATATGACATTTCACAAATGAGGCTTTTATATATCCCTCAATCATTGTTTTACTTTCTGCTTGCAGAGAAGTGCGCTGTGTTCCTCAAGTCACTAGATGATGTTATTGGAGAAGAGAAAGGCATGATCACTCTGGCGTGTGAGGCATCCAAGCCAAGAGTTTCCCCCATATGGAGAAAAGAGGGTAAAGTCTTAAAAGCTGGACCAAAATATGAGCTCCTTCACACAGGCAAGTCTTTGGGACTGATCATCAAGGATGTCACCAAAGACGATGCTGGAGAGTACAGTTGTGACCTTGGCACTGAGGTGTCTAAGGCAAAGGTTACTGTCAGAGGTGTGTATTTTTCTATAATTTTGTATATTTATTTTTACACACTGCTTTTGATATATACATTTAAATAATACACAATGTGGTTTCTACCCTAGAAATTGGTATTGGAATCACTAAATGGCTGAAATCAGTTGAAGTGAATGAGGGAGAGACTTGCAGCTTTGAGTGCATCCTGTCTCGTGAGAGCAAAGATGAGTGCTCCTGGACTGTTAAAGGCCAAGCTGTTACAAACAGAGGCCGCTTTAGCGTCTCCAGTAAAGGACGCAAATACATGCTCACTATTAAAGATCTCACCCCTGCTGATGCTGGTGAGGTAGTCTTTAGTATCAAAGACTTGAGCTCCAAAGCAACATTAACAGTTGAAGGTAAGCTTGATATCAGTCTTTAAGAGGCTCTGACAATGATTAAAATGGTAAAATGAACATTTTATGCCCCTATGTCACAGGCAAAGATTCATCTGTATCAAAAGGACTGCAGAATATTTGTGCCATTCAAGGGGAAGATGCTGTTTTTACTTGTGAGGTGACACAGGCTAGTTCAACTGTAAAGTGGGCCAAGGATGGAAAAGCCATCAAAAAGAGCCAGAAATATGAGCTCAGCCAGCAGGATAAAGTCATGAAACTGACCATCCATAATGTGTCTGCTCAAGACTCTGGAGAGTACAGTTGTGAAGTTATTGGAGGTGCAACCACCAGAGCCAAGCTAGAAATCAAGGGTAAGACTAGAAAATCTAAAAATTGCTTTGATCATATTTCACTTTTCATCTTTGATGGTGTATAAGTATTAAGAGCCTTACTTATGACAATGTATATAATATTCTAAGTCTTAAAAAGTTGATATCTTTACTAGATATGGAATATGTTCTGGGGTAATCTTATTTTATTAAAATATAGATTAGTGCTATAGTTTCATACTGTGCCTAAAATTGTAACAATGAAGTTTTCTTTTTACAGAGCCAATCCATAAATTCACTAAAGCGCTAAAGGACAGTGAAGCAGATGAGAAGAGCTCTGTGACCCTGCAATGTGAGACGGCACAAATCCCATCCACGGTGGTATGGCTTAAAGGTCACACAGACCTCAAGCCTGGAGGTCGATATGAGATGTCCCAGAAAGATGGAGCCTTAACTCTCACCATCAAACAACTGGAGGAGAAAGATACTGATATCTACACTTGTGATGTGGGCACTGCCAAGAGCATGGCCAAGGTGACCGTAAAAGGTGAGAACTTAAGCATGAATGAAGGTAAGACACCATTTTGTTGACACTTTCATCTTACTACACTGCAGAAAGATTTTGAGCTAAGTTTTTCTTTTTTTATCTTGAGGTTATTATTTTTATAAATTAAATATAAAAGTCAGTGTTACATGTTTGTTCTTAACAGATACAGCAAGGCATAATTACTAGTGGCTCCATTGTGTAGTGGTTAACACATTTATCTTACACACAAAAGATCCCTGGTTCAAGACCAGGTGGAGACACAAACCCAGCCTAGCCTGCAAGCTAGTGTACTCCTGCTGCAGGGTAGATGGGAGGGTTGTGTCAGGAAATGAGATCAGGCATGAAATCAGATATGCAGATCTATCTGTGCTGGTAACTACTTAGGAAATAGGGAGCAGCTGAAAGTACCTTTTTTTTTATCATTATTTCATTTATTCTGTTTAAAAGAAAAAAATGGAAACTTTTATTAGTTTGTAAATAAATAAGGATGGATCCTCTGAAGTCTCAGACTTGAGAAAAGAATAAAAATATTCAGTCTTTTCATTCCTCAGTTAATGTTTCTTGTACCTGTTTGAGTTTGTTGATTCAGTACTTTCAGATAGCCTTTTTCATATAGCTCATTGTATGCTTTGGTTTTGCTTTAAAGCCTGTGGCTATAGTGGCTAAAAGACATAGGATGTTTAGTATTTAAAGACACATGCTTAGTGTGTCAGTACTACTATAGCACACCCATCTGTCAAGCCCCCTCAAGGCTCTAGAGCAGGAAGTCTACTCTAGGACCATTTGATGCCTCATCTTAGACAGTCACTCAGGAGGAGTTGCAGAAGATCAGAGTACATATGCATCCTTTGGAGCCAAACCAACTGATGCAATTCAAAGCACTTACAATTGTGATTTTTTTAATGTGTTTGAAACTGCTGTGGATTTGAGCAGTTCTTTTGTATTTTTCTGATTGAAGTTTTCATTCATTTGCACTATTTAGGTTACTGCAATATATGCTTTGCTTTTGTGTTAAGTGGCATTTATATCTTTGTCTGGTGTCTGTGTGACTGAGGTATTGTCTGTACATCCACAAACTGTGAATGACATTCATTCGCATGTGTTGATGTTTCTGAGTGACCAGTGCTCAAATACATTGTATTGTTATCTTTTGCATTTAAGAAATTATTATTTTTTTTAGTGCAGTAAAGGTTAGATTTTGCCGATAGATTTAGTCAACTGTTCAAAATCAACTGAAGTGTGAAGGGTTCCAAAGACTAATGTTGGACAACTTACCTCATCCGTCATCCTAGCTTCCCATTATTCATTCTACCCAACAAAACTCAAATGCTCTAGAATGAAGTCATTTTCATTTTCTTTTAGCCCTGCCCACCAGATTTATTGAGAAGCTCAAAAACCAGGAGAAAAAAGAAGGGGAGAGTGTGACACTTCGCTGTGAGTTATCAAAACCTTCAGCCGTCATTCAGTGGAAAAAAGACTCTGAAATTCTCAAACCAGGAGAGAAGTATGACATGAAGCAGACAGAGGGCTCTTGTACACTTCATATTATGAATTTGAAGATAGAAGATAGTGGAGAGTATACTTGTGTATGTGGGGACCAGAACACATCTGCAGCCTTGAAAGTCAATGGTATGGATTCATCATGTCTTTTCCAGCACAGTTTTGGAAACATTTGTGTGCAAATGTTCTTCTGTGGCCTTGTTAAAACTTTTCTTAAACTATTTATATCACCTAATTGTGATGAGTAATGAAAACTTGCTTGTGCAGCATTGCCACTGACCTTCAAACAGAAGTTGGAGAGCCAGGAAGCTGAGGAGGGAGCTGAGATTATTCTGCGCTGTGAGCTCTCTAAACCTAGACTCACAGTTGAGTGGAAGAAGGGAGCACAGGTCCTGAAGTCTGGAGAAAAGTACCAGATGAAGCAGAAGGCCTCTGTGAATGAACTTGTGATCAACAAGGTGGTGCCTGAAGACAGTGGAGACTACAGCTGTGTGTGTGGAGACCAGATGTCCACAGCCAGCCTTAGCATAAAGGGTAGGAAGAGGATTTTCACAGTTAGTCAGTAGAGTGTTTTTATGTTTGCATGTCATTGCAGATTGCTGTTTTTCAGAATTTGTTACTTTGTGTCTTTGTTATATATATTTTTATGTTTTATGGTATACACTGGCACTCTTTTCTAATCCGCTAATAAATGCTCAGCTCAACCAGTGACCTTCAAACAGAAGTTGGAGAGCCTGGAGGCTGAAGAGGGAGGCAGTGTTACTTTGCGCTGTGAGCTCTCTAAAGCTGGAGTCCCAGTTGAGTGGAAGAAGGGAACACAGGTCCTGAAGTCTGGAGAAAAGTATCAGATGAAGCAGAAGGCCTCTATGAATGAACTGCTGATCAACAAGGTGGTGCCTGAAGACAGTGGAGACTACAGCTGTGCATGTGGAGACCAGAAGACCACAGCTAGTCTAAATATAAAGGGTATGATGAGGATTTTCACCGTTAGTTGGTGTAGCGGATTTAAATTTGCAAGTTATTGTGTATTCTAGTTTTTCACTATTTGTTATTTTGTATTTTTGTTATGTGTTATTTATGTTCTATGTAATGGCCTGCCACTGGTTACTCACCCACTAATAAATGCTCAGCCCAACCAGTGACCTTCAAACAGAAGTTGGAGAGCCAGCAGGCTGAGGAGGGAGCTGACATTATTCTATGCTGTGAGCTCTCTAAACCTGGAGTCCCAGTTGAGTGGAAGAAGGGAACACAGGTCCTGAAGTCTGGAGAAAAGTATCAGATGAAGCAGAAGGCCTCCGTGAATGAACTTGTGATCAACAAGGTAGTGCCTGAAGACAGTGGAGACTACAGCTGTGTGTGTGGAGACCAGAACACCACAGCTAGTCTAAAAATTAAGGGTAGGATGAAATTTTTCAAAAAGCTAGTTGTTGTGTTTTTACTGTATAGAAAAGCCTCATATATGCACATATTAAGACATCTTTGTTGTACAGTCTGCATGTCATAATGGTTGCAAACTGTCAGTGTTTTGTGTTTTGTTTTCAAATAATTTGATTTCTATATTTTATGTCACGGCATGTCACTGACTGCTAATCAACTAATAAATGCTCAGCCCAACCAGTGACCTTCAAACAGAAGTTGGAGAGCCAGCAGGCTGAGGAGGGAGCTGACATTATTCTATGCTGTGAGCTCTCTAAACCTGGAGTCCCAGTTGAGTGGAAGAAGGGAACACAGGTCCTGAAGTCTGGAGAAAAGTATCAGATGAAGCAGAAGGCCTCCGTGAATGAACTTGTGATCAACAAGGTAGTGCCTGAAGACAGTGGAGACTACAGCTGTGTGTGTGGAGACCAGAACACCACAGCTAGTCTAAAAATTAAGGGTAGGAGATTTTTTTTTTTTGCTTTTTAAAATTTCTTTTTAAATTCCAAGCTGTCAGTGCTTGTCTTTTCTGTTCTATGTTTTAAACCACTTCTGTCAAAAAAATTATATGTTATGTGGTGGCATGCCACTTACTGTTAATAAACTAATACATGCTCAGCCCAACCAGTGACCTTCAAAAAGAAGTTGGAGAGCCTGGAGGCTGAAGAGGGAGGCAGTGTCATTTTGCGCTGTGAGCTCTCTAAAGCTGGAGTCCCAGTTGAGTGGAAGAAGGGAACACAGGTCCTGAAGTCTGGAGAAAAGTACCAGATGAAGCAGAAGGCCTCTGTGAATGACCTGCTGATCAACCAGGTGGTGCCTGAAGACAGTGGAGACTACAGCTGTGTGTGTGGAGACCAGAAGACCACAGCTAGTCTAAATATAAAGGGTGAGGAGATGTATTTATTTATTTATTTTTACTTTTTAAATTTTTTTAAAAATTCCAAGCTGTGAGTGCTTGTCTTTTGTGTTCTGTTTTATACAATTTTTGTAAAAACAAATGTTATGCTATAATTATGTTATGTGGTGGCATGCCACTTACTGTTAATAAACTAATGCTCAGCCCAACCAGTGACCTTCAAAAAGAAGTTGGAGAGCCTGGAGGCTGAAGAGGGAGGCAGTGTTACTTTGCGCTGTGAGCTCTCTAAAGCTGGAGCCCCAGTTGAGTGGAAGAAGGGAACACAGGTCCTGAAGTCTGGAGAAAAGTACCAGATGAAGCAGAAGGCATCTGTGAATGAACTTGTGGTAGAAAAAGTGGTGCCTGAAGACAGTGGAGACTACAGCTGTGTGTGTGGAGACCAGAAGACCACAGCCAGCCTCAAGATCAAGGGTAGGATTTGTGATTTAAATTTGCTACAGTATATAAAGATTTTCTTTGTAATACAGTAATATTTCTCACTTTTTGTTTTTCAGACTTTTTAACTTTTTTGTCACTATTCCTGTTGTGTTGACATTTAATTGCAGACATAATTATAGTGAATGGATTAAACTGCATGAACGATTGTGTTATATTTTACTGATTTTGTCTGGACTGAAGCGCTTGTATTGTGGCACTTGCGTTTGCTTTGAAGTTTCTCTGGCTGTCTATTTATTTAGTTGTTTTGTTTCTGTTTGCTGGGTAATGAAATGTCATTCTTGTGGGTGTTACATTGTCCTTCACATTTTAGTGCATCAGCAGGTTGAAACAGGTCTTTAACCTGAATCGCTTTTCTCTGCATTTTGACAGTTTGACTTTTCTTGAGAAGATTTTGCCTCACTGTCTAGACTTTTCCTTACTGAGTATTTGAGATTACAAAACAAAAAGGCTCTCCTTTTTAACTTCACATATTTAAGCCAGCCTTGTTTGTTGCTTTGGTTGTTTTTGTTGGTGGTAGTTTTGGCACTGGATCTTACATTTATGTTGGTCTATAAACTTCTCTTGTCTACAAGTCAACTGATCCTCTATCATGTTATACTGCAGTTACTGACTCTGCTTTATGGGGCCTAATCATTCTTGAAACTCCCTTTTTGAACCAATGTCAGATGATATTAAGTTTTCAGTTGAAATATCAGTGAGGTAAATGGTGTACAGCAATCTGAATTAAAATTATTTCCTCTCAGCTGTGAAGCTGACAGCTCCTCCTTCAGCTGCTACAGAATCTAAGAGGCAGGAGACCAAAGAAAAAGGTATGAAGGGATGACGGTGAATAGCGTGACTGTCAGTTTTATCTGCTCTGTCCATCTTGATAATGGCCTCTGTGTTGCCAAGTGCAATCCTCCTTTAAATTGTACCTATACATGGTGGTCTGTAAAATGCATGATAGATATATTTGTCAGTATGCTGTTTTCTGTATTTTTGCTTTGTCAAATTTTCCTTCTGTAGAAGGAGTATGTATGTCTTTTTCCTTAATGCTATAACGTAAAATATTTTAATATCCATATCATATTTTTATTTCAGCCAGCATTCCTGAATCTCAGTCTGTAGCCTCTAAAGAGAAGCACAAGAGGCCAAAGATAAATGAGATGGTAGAAGGTAATTTTCAATAGATTCTCAGCTTGTTTGTTGGTTTAGTCTGTTTTCAATGTACCTTTGCAACAAATCAGTGTGTGCAATGCAGCTTTTTGTTGAAAGGAGTCTTAAAATAAGTAAATTAAGCTTCTCAGGACTTTGTACCTCTATGTTCGGCTGCTGACCTTTGTCAGAGAGAGAAAGTTGTTGGGTCATGACCTGGCTTAAATTGTCTTGTTGCTTTCTGGCTTAATTTGTATTTGGACTGTTGGAAAATGTGGTGATTTGTACTCACTGATCAAATGTCTTGATCTTTGTCATGTTTTTGTGGTTTGTGCTACCCGGTCTCAGTCTCAACATCTGTGGATTTGTGTGGATTATTTTGTGTGTCATGTGGACTGACTTAGTGTGAAGATATGAAGCTGTCTTTGCTTCTATCAGATTTCTGTGTTTTTGCTTTTGATGAGACTTTAATTACATATATCTGCTGCTTTACTATGGCAAATTCAAATTATGGGCCCAATGTTGTGTTCAATCCTTTTAGCTGTGACATTACCAACTACTGAACGAACTCCTAAACAGGAGATTCAGGGACGTTCAAGAGAGCTTAAAGTGGGAAGTGAAGGTAATGCAGTACATGTTTGCATGGATTTTTTTTTTGGATACTCAGACATCTGTCAGTGCAGTATGAGTGTTCAGTTTCAGGCTTGTAATATGTTGGGAAGGGTCAAGTCAGTTTGACTTCAGTGTCTGCTCCTCTATATCCATTGCAAGGTGCATGGCTAAAAAATGTAATGAAGTTGGCTTCTATTGTATGTTTCTATTATGCCAGTTGCACTGTGTTCTGTGTTAAACAGGAAACATTTTGTTGCTCTATGTTTGTGGCACTTTGGTAGTGCTATTTTGTATCGTTGCTACATGTTGGATCACTGAGATGATGGACTGAGGCTTTTTGTTTTTTGTTGCTGCTTGTAGCTTTTTTCATTTTGAAAGATTTTAATGCTTCACGTTGTCACAGAGATGCCCCCTCCCATTTCTTTTACCTCCGCCAAGGAGGTTATGTTTTTGGTAGCATTTGCTTGCGTTCTTGGGTGCGTGTGTTTCATTCTGTCATTCTGTCTGTAAACACGATAGCTCGAAAAGTTTGGAATGAACTCTGATAAAACTTTGTAGGGGTGTAGAGTGGGGTCATGTTAACATTCCATCAAAATTTGGCTTACATCCACCAAGGTCTTCAAGGTCAACTTAATCATTTATTGGTCAAAAATGGACCAAAAGCCTTATAACTTAGAAACTATGATTCTTACAAGTGTGGTGTGTATTGTCAACATATAGAATAAAGATTTAAAATATCGTGTCACATTTGATCCCTGACCTCTCCTTCAAGGTCAATAGATTGATCTGAAGGTCAAAGTGATAATAATGCTATATAGAGCCATTTATTAAAACTATGTTTCTCACTGCCATTGTTTGTATTGACAACATATAGGCATATAGGGAATGATATATGGGGATTCTAAATATCACATTACTTTGGATCTCTGACCTCTTCTTCAAGGTCATATAAGGTCAAACTTTCATAAAATTTTTATCTTTAAAAGTATGCATAAAATTCTCCTGCCTTTGTTTGTATTGGCAACATTTAGGAAATGATGCTGGTATATAGGGATTCTAAATATCACATTATAGTTTGCATCCAAACATCATGTCACATTTCATATCTGCCTTTCTTTCAAGTTGGCCCCAAAACATGTTATATTTTTAAAGAAAGTATTGTCAAGAGAAAGAGAATGAGCTGCCTAGTTAGTTAGAAATATACTGTAGTATAATATTATATAATAAGCTCAAGTTATTCATGTCCAGTTATTTACAAATCAGTACCTATTATCCATTACCTACTCCTACATAATGCTTGCGTAATCAAAGTAAACATCTGCCATCATACCCTTATCTGATTTTTACTGCACTACAAACTTAAAGTACATTAAAAAAGAACAAAGAATACAAAATGGATATATATAAAATACAATACTATTCCCTTAAAAGTAAATACTGCACAGAGAGTGAGCTGCCTTGGTGGAGGTTTGCACTCTCTGACTACTTCTTGTTGTTTAATGCATTCGATTTGAAGACTTGTAAGCAGGTCATAGAAGAATGTGCAACATTTATGTTTGGTTATGGCTCTTTTGTTCACGTTATGCCACAACTCTGATTGTAAGGTTATTATGTTTTATCCCAGCCGATAAGCCTATTGCTGAAACAGTTGACAAACCAGCTACCCAGAGACAGGGGACCAAAGAGAAGTTAGCAAGTATGCAAGGATTTGATCTCTGTATTGAGTAGCAGATTTCTTGCTGTATAGTACACTTGACTGCCACATTACTCTCAGTCTTTGTTTTGCTCAGTCTTTGTTTTGATCTACTAGTTTTCCTCAGGTTTTATGATGCATTGAGACATGTTTGACTGTAGATTGTCTGTGTGACTTTTTCAAACTTAGTTAAATTGATTTCTAAGGCTAGGTTAATTCAAAAATCAAAATTTTTTTTTTACGCAGCATATTTTACTTTTAGGTGAAAATATTTGATTTAAAAATAATTACTTTTACACTTTCATGTTTTGATATACTTATTAATATTATCTTATGCTTTCATATGCTTTCAGTTCATAGCAGAATAATGAAATTACAGAGATCTGCAGAGCATTTGTGGCCTCACTATGTTATTATTTAGTTCTGTTTCCATTTAGTTGTGTTGATGCTGAATTGACAAAAAGGTTCAAGTTTGCCTGTTGTGTTTATGTTATTATGTAACACATTTGATGCCATATTAAACACTAAACACACATCACACTTCAAAACCACCACTACTTCCACTTTCTGTTGTAGAGCAGGTCAGATATTTATACAAATGGTATGTTTCTATGGCAGTTATATTACATTGTTTGTACCTAATCTTGGTAGCTTGAAGGAGACAGAAAATAGGCTTTTTGACTACAGATGAAAGTGCAGAGTGAAGAACACATTTGCATGTAGTAGACAGTTTATATTGAAATGTCACATTATTTTCTCCAAGCTAGTCACCTGCTTTTAGATATTTTAGTTTTTTTAGAAGCTAATTTACATACTTTTTACTGTCTGCATTTGACTGGAGACTACTGGATTTGGTGGGTTTCCACCAGTTCTGCAGCTGATAACTGGACCATAAAAAACATGGTCCATGCATGTCCAGTTTACTGATTTATTTGCCTGAACAAAATGTAGAATAGGAGACCATAATAAAGAATGGAATGATTGATCTTACTGGTTCCTAATAGACTATAATATTAGTCATCAGGCAGAATGGGAATATTGTCCTGGTTTATATGTTGAATACTTATTTAATGAAGTAATGGTAATTTGACATTTCATTGTAATTCACTCATTCATGATGACCACTAATACAAGTTCACCTGAAAAAGGAACCACATCTGTGGTTGAGCCTGATTAATTATGAAATAACTAATTATATTATTCAAGTTTTTTTTTTTTCAATTGATATTTTTGTAGACAAGTTATTATTTTGAATATTTTTACTTCTACTTGAATACTGGGTTTTATAGCATAACAGTATTTTTACTTCTGTAAAGTTTTTGTTTATATTACTCACCTCAGGAATCCTGTCACAATATGAAAGAGATTTTATGATATTGAATTATACTGAATATTTTTGCCTGGGGCTGCCTTGGTATGCAATGTTTTTTCTAAACTGTCCTATCCCACATACTGCAGTTCAGTGTTTTGTTCACTGTGCTTCTTGTGGTTGTGGTGATATGTTGGCAGAAAGATTGTTGCAAAGAACTGCTCTGTAAGTAGGTTTATCTTAAATAATGGGTACCACTACCAATATCGTACCAGTCTCTGTCTCTTAGTCTAGTCCTTAGGCATTTTGGTCTGTGAGAAATACAGTATGTTGTGGCCTGTGATCATGTGCCTGGGCCTAAAAGTTCGACTTACATTTACTGTACTTACTACCAATATTGTGATCCCATTAATTTGTTGGAATGTGAAAGATAAAGTTGAATAATACAGTGCTTTAACAAATGCTCCTTGCAATAATGCAATGTTCAGTGTTTCCATATGGTGATGTTGGCTGCTATTTGTTTTGGCACTGTCAGTATTATTTTAAGATACTGCATTTCCCATGCATTGCAAGAGTATATGTATTATTTGAAAAATTAAAGTTAGGAGCTTTTCCACTATCAGGGTTAAAAATCAAGTGTAGATGGTGCTGTGGTGTCTTAGGCATTCTGGTTGTAAAAATGTGTGTAGCATGTTGCTTTTGATTTGTTGCATCATTCAGTCTGTTGGTGAAGCTGAAGTTCTAGTTAATGTAAGTTGAATTAAAACCTACACTTGTGTATTTCTACAAATAAATACAATTACAGCAGAGACTTCAGCAGTGACCTTGAAAGTTGAAGCTGAGAAGCGGGACTCCCAAAAGAAAGTTGAAGGTATGTGCTAGTGTTGTGGAAGTGAATTTCTACAAATGTGAAAGAGCCAGAATAAAGTCACAATTTAAACTTTGTGGTTCCCGTCACCACCTTCCCAACTCCCAGCAGAGACAAAAAGGTGCAATGAGCAGCCTGCCTGCCATGAAAGACACTCAACCCTCTTACAACAGGCAACTGCGGATATGAATATTACAAAAACCTTTTGGTTTGCAGTTTAGTTAGTGTTAATCAGAAGGATAAACACCTCAAGCTTTGAATATCAGCAAAGGCAAAACACAATCCTTACCATACTTAACATCATAGAATATAACATGAAACATAAAAGCTTATACTTGGACAATGTACTTGGATATATATTTCATATGTATTGATATTAATTATTAAATATAAATATATTAACTTTACAGCTGGTGTTTTAGAGAAATTCTAAGAGCACACTTAAATGTTAAATGTTCAGACATCCTTGAGACTTTGGCTCATTTGTTCTTGTTGGCTGACAATCAAAGTTGCACGTTGGCAATTTGTGAATCATTCATTGTTGATTTCTATAGAGTTTTTGTGTATTTTACTAGTTTATTAAAACTCTTTGTTTATCATTCATCTGAAACTCCACCATGCTTCTCGTGTTTGTTCTGCACTGTGTTTCTGACTGTGAATATAAACCTGTTGGTTTTGAAGTCATCCCACTGCCAGCTGCCAGCTGGATACCATAGTGCTGGAATGAAATTGGTGGCACTTGTGCATTCTTTATTCTCCTCATTTTGTTTCTATTCAGCCTGATTGGCTATTGGTCACTTGTTATTACCTTTGAATACCAGATTTGCAGAATTGCTTTGTTGTTCTTCTGTGTGTGTGTTTGTGTATTAGAGCAGGCTTTTTGTATTTTCAGTTTTTGTTTTTACTTGAATAAAGCGTTGTAGCTTAGTCAGATAGGTTAAAAAAATATGTATTATAGCAAACTGAATATTCATCTGTTATCAAATCCCATGGGTCATCACAATACATATCAACAGATTATTTTATCTATTCAATCCCAAGTTCTTCCAGTCATATTCATTCAAGACCTGGAGAGCCAAGTAGCTGAAGAGGGAGGTAGTGTTACTCTGCACTGTGAGCTCTCAAAACCCGGAGTCCATGTAGAGTGGAAGAAAGGATCGGAAATCCTGAGCTGCGGAGAAAAGTACCAGATAAAACAAACAGGATTCTGTCATGAGCTTCATATTCTTGATTTGAGACCTGGAGACACAGGAAGCTATTCATGCTGTTTAGAGGATACAATAAGCTCAGCATCTCTGGTTGTAAATGGTAGGATGGCTCTATCTCATGTTGTCTTCTTCTTCCATCAAGTCCTTCATTTGTTACTTAATTTCTCCTCACTTCATCGTTTCTGTTGCTTTTTGCATACTTACTTCTTTTCCTTTTTTTTTGTCCATCAGCTCTTCCAGTTATTTTCACAAAGGAGCTGGAAAGCCAAATGGCTGATGAGGGGGACAGTGTCACCCTAAACTGTGAGCTTTCTAAACCTGGTGTTCCTTTGGAGTGGAGGAAGGGAGAACTTGGTCTTTGTCCTTGTGCCAAGTATGAAATTAGACAGAAAGGACACCTGGCTACACTAATAATCCATTATGTTGACCCGGAGGATTGTGGGAGTTATACATGTGATGCTGGTGATCATCGTAGCACCGCACAGCTAGCTGTGAAGGGTATGCTGTTGTTAGTAGATTAAATACAGTGGTGGCATTTTGGTTTAGCTTTGTTAGAATATTGCTCGAAATGTCTGACTTGACCTTAGGGTTAATACTCTAAACCATAAACTAAAATATGTAGATTCGACTTCAACTTCTGCAACTTACTTCTTCACATACAGTATTTTTATGCGGGTCGAAGGCTAAAACTTGCACTAAATGTATTCACCCTCTCATTTCTCCCAAACATTTTTCCTAATTTTTTTCAATTTTCTGCAGCCAAGCCTGTCCTTTTCAAAACCCAGCTGCAGAACCTGGAAGGACAGGCAGGAGAGAGCGCTTGCCTTCATTGTGAAATCACAAAGCCAGGGGTCAGTGTGGTCTGGAGGTGTGGTGATCGGGTGCTGACATCCAGCAGCAAGTATCACCTGAAACAGGAAGGGACTGTAGCTGAGCTTATCATCTACAAACTGCAAGGAACTGACTCAGGAGAGTACTCCTGTGATACAGGCAGCCAGAAGACTTCAGCAGTCCTCACTGTGAAGGGTAGGATTTTTTTCTATTTAAGACTCTTTCTCCCATGCACTCTCTTGAGCTGGAGTCCAGTCATTATTCATGTTCAACATCACTCCCTCTTATTGACCATCTTCTCATAAAGCAACACTTGAGCATGAAGTGCCTTCAGTGTTCAAGAAAGGTTTCTTGTCTCATATACATTAGCAGCTGTTTTGTCCACTTCTTGTTATTTGCACACACTTTTCTCTTGAGCCTGATCACTGATTTCACCATTTGTGCCTTTCACTTTTCTGTAGTCACAAATATTAACACATACTACTCTGTTTTCTTCACTTGATCTCATAATTATAGCTCAGTAGAAATCTTCATAAATGATCAACAACTTGAACTTCACCAAACATTGTGTGCTTCTAAATTGTATTTGTTAAACAGAGGTTGAGGTTAAAATACTGAAATTCTTGGAGAGCTGCGTTGTATACGAGGGTGAAGACGTTCGCTTTGAGTGTCTGGTTTCTCATGAGGAGGCACCCCTGGCACTGTGGAAACTCCAGGATGTCCCTCTACAGAATAATGAAATGAACCTGATCAGGGCTGAGGGTCGTCTGCACAGCCTCACACTCAGAGGTGTCACTACAGCTGATTCAGGGACAGTAACTTTCACTGTGGGAAACCACACTTCCACAGCTTCTCTGACAGTCAGAGGTAAGGGAATTAGCAAGCATTTTATTTCTTGTGAAGAGAATTTTTTTCCCCAGTTTGCTTCTACAATAATTTGGGGATTTCTGCTGCTCATTTGTTCTTTATCTTCTTGTTGTTGGACGTGTTGCTTCCATTGTTTCAAAAGTTCTTAAAAAAAAGACAAAATGTTGCTCCTTGGGATTTCATGATGTTCCCTTTTTATTTTGATTTTATCTTCAATTACTGACTTGTTATTCTTTCATCTCACTGGAGTGTTTGGAGAAAATTCTCACTTTATATTATATTTATATTTCTAAAGTACATGCATGTTTACCATGCTTTCCATTGAACTTGGAAATAACTCTGTTACATTTGATTTTAGTATTAAAATTACATATTGGTCTTGTTGATCAATATGTTTTTGTCTAGTACTTTTTTATACATCACTGAATGCTATCATTACTGTTGATTCAGTTTTCTTCAATTAACCTGAAGCTGGAAGTGTTGAGTCTTTGACTTGCTGCTTATTTCATGTTTGGGGTTGCCTGGCTTAGGGATTTAAGATACACACCATGCTCTGTGTATTGCAACATCCCACAAATGAGTCCTGCTCTGAGCAACTTCTCTCTCCTTACTTCCAGCCAGCCCTATATTGCCTTCTCTTCAGTAAAGGATTTGAATTGTGAATTTGTATATTCATTCTTTTTATGCTGCTCATAGACAAAAAATAAGTACCATTAAGTAAAGCCAGATATTTTATTATTTGCCACATTCTGTTATATTATAAACGAACAGGTAACTTGTTCAAGAGCAAAAAGACTTAATTCTGATGAGTTTTTTTAAAATTTGTTTTACTTGAGACTTTTTTCAAATGTTGGAATGGGCTGATTGTAGGTGAAGCAACGTACTTGCAGCACATTGATTTATTGTATGTAATTTTTGGAAGTACTGTCCAATCTCACCATGGATTACAGTGTGTTTTGTGGTATCCGTGTTCACTTTTGAAAGTTTTGAAGTCTTTCATCATATTTAAATTGGTCTCTCTGGCAGCTGCACCTGTAGTATTCAAGAAGGAGCTGAAAAGTCAGGAGGCCAAAGAAGGAGGCAAAGCTTCTCTGTCCTGCGAGACATCCAGCCCTGATTGCAAGGTGACCTGGTGGAAGGGCTCTACTCTTCTCACACAGGGAGAGAAATACACCATGGAGCAAAGAGCAATGACTCATATCCTGATCATACACAAACTGATCATGGAGGATAGTGGGGAATATACCTGTGATACAGTAGACCAGAAAAGTACTGCTACCCTGACTGTAAAAGGTAATAGAGCACCTCTTCATCTATCATCTATCATCTGTCTGTGTCTCTCATCTCCTCTCCTCTTGTCTTCATCCTTCCTGAAGTTTATTTCATATTCATCCCATTATAAAGTACTGGATAAAAGTGTATCCTCTACTCGCCACTAATTCCCTTGGATTTACACATTACAAATTTAGAGAGTCTGATGTCCTAGCTGCAATGAAATTTAAATGTTACTGCTTTACTGGAATTTATCTACTTTTATTTGTATGTATGTTGAACTATGGCGCATTGTTGATAGTTTAGTAACTATAGGGTGTTAAAAAATGCCACTGCATCCATGTTCCTGAGATCGGGGAATGAAGTGTTAAGTAAGGATACACCCTCATAGTGATATTGTCTTGAAGCTCTGCACAGAACTGATCTATGATCTCTCGTCATCCCATTCACCCTCAGAGCATGTGCAAATCATTCGAGAACTCTGCGACATTACTGTGACCACTGGGCAAGATGCCGTCTTTGAGGTTGAGCTGTCACACTCTGGTGTCACCAATGGGGAATGGTGGCTTTCAGACAACCTCCTTCAAAATAATGATCTGAATCAAATGACCATTAAAGGCAGAGTGCACCGTTTGGTCCTCAAGATGGTAACCACAGATGAATCAGGAGATGTTGCCTTCGTAGTGGGAGAAGAGAAGAGTGTGGCCTGTCTTCTGGTGGAGGAGAAACCCAAAGGTAAAGGAGATGAGATGGTCACTAGAGATTTTTTAACCTCAGAACCATCTTCATCAACAACCAAACAGTTTTTTCAAATGAAAATCCACTGGCATCATAATCATCATCACTCTAGCTTTTAAAATTGTTTTCTTTTCATTGAATATATTTTAAAGCATTTAGTCTAAAGCAGGGGTGTCAAACTTGTGGCCCGCGATACAATTATACCCGGCCCGTGAGATAATTTCACATGTCAGTTATTAATACTGTTGATATGTGGGAGCTGAATCTTCAGCCGCTCCTGCTCAACCCTGCTGAGAATCCATGCAGGCAGGGGTGGGACTTTATTTTGATGGGCACACCATGAGCCAATCACATGCAAAAACAGACTAGGATCATACCAGAAAGAAGGAAGGGGGCAGACGTTCCGAAGACAGCGAGTGTAGTGGTACAGGCCAGGTACACAGAGAGACAGGGAGCCGGATTTAAATGCAAGCGTGTCGGGAAAAAGTGAAGAAACGAGCGAAAACGTAAAATGAGCAGCATCTGGCTGCATTTCAGTGATATTGGAGACTGCAAAGCTGAGTGCAGAATCTGTAAAATTAGGAGCAGCTAAAATGATCCCCATTTTTATTTTCAGCCATTTTCCATTGTGGAGGACAAAAGGTTTCAAACTTTTGTTCAGGCCTTAAACCTCATGTATGTTCTCCTAGTAGCACTAAATGCATAAAAATAAGGCTTTTATGAAAACACTGAATAAAAAATTGCTTCCTTGAAAAAGACAAAATTTAAAGTTCAGTATTGAAAATTAAATAAAATAAACTATATACAGAGTGTGT
>VUQS01062373.1:0-11980 GCA_015108495.1 Heterochromis multidens
ATACCTACGACATGCACTAATCTCTGCAATAAAATATGATCAACAGTATCAAATGCTGCACTGAGGTCTAGTAGGACAAGCACAGAGATGAGTCCACTGTCAGAGGCCATAAGAAGATCATTTGTAACCTTCACTAATGCTGTTTCTGTACTGTGATGAGTTCTGAAACCTGACTGAAACTCTTCAAATGAACCATTCCTCTGCAGATGATCAGTTAGCTGTTTTACAACTACTCTTTCAGGATGTAACACTATTAATGAGATAATTGACCTCTATGGGAGTAGAGTTTAGGTAGCTGCTCTGCACTGTGTTGGCACATGGCATTGAAGATAACAGTGGAGGAATTATATCCTTAAACTTAGTTACAGCACTTTCAGAAAGACACCTACTCTAATGAAATGTATTCCCCACTGCTGTGTAATCCATTATTGTAAATTTAAATGTTATTAAGAAATGATCAGACAAAAGACGGTTTTGTCATGTTCAAGAAACCAGTTTGATTTTATGGTTTAAGCTTTGTGACAGGGTGAATTATCAGAAGATGGGTAGTGTGGCTACTGTGGCATTTTAACGATGCTCAATTGGCTCAAAGTGTACCAAGAAAACATCACCATCACCATCACCAAGATTACACCACTACCACCAGCCTGAACCATTGACACAAGGCAGGATGGATCCGTGCTTTTACTTTCTTTACACCAAATTTTGATCATCCAAATGTCGCAGCAGAAATCCAAATCTGGCCATCAGACCAGGCAACGTTTTCCAATCTTCTATTGTCCAATTTTGGACATGAACTGTAGCTTCAGTTTTCTGTTCTTAGCTGACAAAAGTGGCACCTGGCGTGGTCGTCTGCTGATGTAGCCCATCCTCGTCAAGGTTTGATTTGTGTTCAGAGATCCTCTTCTGCATACCTTGGTTGTAACAAGTGGTTATTTGAGTTGCTGTTGCCTTCCTATCAGCTTGAAGCAGTCTGGATATTCTCCTGTGACCTCTGGTATAAACAAGGCATTTTCACCCAGAGAACTGTCCCTCAGTGGATATTTTCTCTTTTTCAGACCATTCTGTAAACCCTAGAGATGTTTGTGTGGGAAAATCCCAGCAGATCAGCAGTTTCTGAAATACTCAGACCATCCTGTCTGGCACCAACAACCATGCCAAGTTCAAAGTCACTTAAATCACTTTTCTTCCCCATTCTGATGCTCAGTTTGAACTTCAACAAGTCATCTTCAACATGTCTACATGTATAAATGCATTGAGTTGCTGCCATGTGACTGGACAGTAAGATATTTGCACTAATGAGCAGTTGAACAGGTGTACTTAACAAAGTGGCCAAATGTGTATAATTTTGATAGCATGGAAGCTAAAAAGACAAGCTTTAAGTCTCACTTAATTTGAAAGGTGGAGTAACAATTATTGATTTTTTTTTTTCATAATTACACTGAATGAAATGGAAAACCAATATTTCAGTAAAAGAAAAAGAAAAAGAAATCAGACACCTGGGTAGTCTGTCATAGTACACATCACACAGGAACACAGGAATCATGACAAGAACGTCTACTGTTGTGGCGGCGCCCTTTTCTGCTCACTTTACAGTTTCGGATTGTTTGGTTAAAGTGTTCAAGTAACTCCCGCACTGATCCTGAAAAAAGAGTTGACTTTACCTCTGCTTTCCCTCATAAGGTCAGGTACAATGGAGCAGTCTGCAGGTGGTGGAGATTCACAGCAGGGCACTTCAGCAGGACAGATGCTAGACTTCACACACAAACATACACGTAACAGCATGTGGCATGGATTTTTCCTGTACAATTATAAGATGATGCATACAAGATGGATGGAAAAATTCATTGTGTGTGTGTGTGTGTGAATGTGTGTGTGTGTGAGGACACACATGCATGTATACATGCCAGTGTTTGCACACAAAGCGGTGTATGGTGAAGGTATGCTTTGTATAGAAGGATGCAGTTGTGCTGATCCATCACCCATCAAACAGTAAAATTACTGTATTGTCTATTAACAAGTTATTACAGATACAGGTCTATAATAATGGGTGTAGACACCCCTTTTGACCACTAGAGGCTCCCTATTACTCACATATAAAGTACTGTTTGGTCCATTTCACTATGGCTCGTGCTGCTGATGAGTAGTTCAATATAGTAAGCTCTTCTGAGCTGCCCCCTGCTTAGTTTCACATTGACTCATGATGCAGACTTTCAGATGAACTGCACACAAATGATCTTTATAACTGGATATAAAAGGTGTGCAGATATATGATGAGGTATGATATGAACAAAACACTGATCTTTGCAGTTATGTTTCAGAAAAACAGAGCAGGCAAATAGCCAAAAATTAGCAACAGCTTCTGCAATATAATTCTTAACACCTCACAAATTTATCCCTTTCTTTCTTTCTTTCTTACAGATTATATTACTCTAATGTGAGCTTTTGTCAAAGGATAAAACCCAACTTTGAAAGTTACAGTAATGGAGTAAATGTCCTTACTTCACTGTAGTTTTAGACCTTATAGTGAGTTTTTTTTTGTCTAGCAAGGCCAGAAACAAGTCGCGTTGAGTTAAATCAGACTCCAATGGAAATTAATGGCACTCATTTGCTAATGATAGAACGTTCGCTCCCAATTATTGTAATGGCTATATGAAAAAAGCCTCTCTCCTGCAAAAAGTTAGCATTTGAGGTTTATATTCCCTCTCTCAAGAGACTGGAATGGAATTAAAGGAAGGCTCTGTTGTCTGCCAAAATTTTTCCTTAAGTACTCAAATGCAGCACGCACAGTAGCTCTCAGTGATCCTTCAGTATTTGGAGTCAAATCATACGCAGCCCCTCTTTGATTCCTCGGGTTTAACTTAATCCATGTCTTTGAAACTTGGCTCTCTCTTAGTGGGTTTGAAATTTTGTCAGTGAATGGAGCTCTCAAGTGAATGTGTGGCAACCTTTACCCCACCTGTCTTGCTCTCAAGATGGGAATACTACCTGTGCTGACCCGAATTCACTCACCTGAATTACAAGTTTCATTTTTGCCTTGCAGAACCATTACACCCGTGGGTCATGGATGGTGTCACATTTTCTGTACATAAGCTCAGCCGTGAAAGCTTTTTTTTTTTTTTAAGGTGTGGATATTTTCATGCCTGGGTGTAAAAGAATGAGCTTGTAGAATTTTATGACCTTCCAGGCTCGTCTGTGGCTTCTGTCGTGTTTATCTCTGTGCCTTTGGGTCAGATCTGGGTAGGAGAGGGGTGTGCTGTTATGCATTTCTTTCTAATAGCACCAATAAGAGCACCCTGTGTCAGTAATCTGTATCCATTCCTGCCTATTCTAATTTTCTGTGCTTTTTAAAACATTTTCTTTTTACTTTATGTACTTTACCAGATAGCAGTGGTGTCCACCAGTTTCAATCAGTACCTACTTATACCTTTAAAAATAAAAGAAAAACACTCTTTACAATTTGTTTTCAATCAATCAAACAAACTTCAGTCAGTCATCCAATCAATATTAATCAAGCATCCAGATAATGAATCCTGAACAGCCCATTTTGTAGAGTGGAACACTGAGGATGCTTTAGTCACATCAGCATCCTCTCGGTGTAGTCTGCGATGTTGTTGGATTTAAGGAAACACCCAGGATCTGTAGCTCTGCAGTGGCTAAGGCAGTCTCAAATCAGCTGTCATCTATTGTACTGCATATGTTTATAGTTGTATTTGTCTGACTGTATGTGTTTTAAGAGGAAATTATGCGATGTGGCAGTTTGTGCTTTTATCAGAACATTCAAAGCTTGTTTCTGCGTGTGTTTGATGCACACTCTGCCTTTCAGTGCTGTACATGTTTGACGCTTGTGTGCATGTTTTATACATGTGTGCATCTCGAGTCTCTGTGTGTGTGTGTGTGTGTGTGCGTGAGAGAGAGAAGGACTCTGGGTGCGACTGCGTTTGTTGCGCTGCTCTCTGCCGCTGTGCTCAGAATGCTGATGTGTCACGCTGCAGCACTGCCCCACTTATCCAGCTAACCTCTCTTTCCTCCCTCCTTCCCTTCCTTCTTCTCCTGGCTCCTCTCCTGGGTTCCTTTCTTTTCCCGTTATCCCACAGCTTTTTTTTTTGTCTTTTCCTTCTCTTCCTCTCTCTTCAAATTTTTGCCTTGACCCTTTACCCAGCCTCTTTTCTCTCTCTCTTTCTTTCCCTCCTCTTTTTTCACGCATTTTCATGGTTTACTGCGAGTCTGTGTTGCCTGTGCATGCGTGCGTGAGTGAGAGTTCACGTTAAATATATTGGGTTTCACTGTCTGTTTACAGATGTTTATAATTCAGCAATAAAAGCACACCGGCCTGCGACCAGCCACCCAACCCATCGTCTCACTCATGCGCACACTCTCTCTCTCTCTCTCTCACACACACACACACACACACACACTCACACAAAATAGCTCTGTTCTTATCAGCCAATCACATCGACCCCATCCGCTCGCATCAGCTAGCTCTGAGAAGAACTACAGCCTGTGACAGCCGCAGCCCCCGGCAACCCACATATGTCCATCCCAGAAAGCGAAGGCTAGCGCTGCAAAGCTGTCTCTGTGTTGGCAGCATCTGTCCCTCTGCTGAGCAGAGCCGGGTCCCTGATAATGAAATCTGACCACACTATTTCATGATGTAAACACCGAAAATAACACACTAATGAAGATTTTGCCCTACAATAGCTGTGCTGAAATATTGTCAGTGAACATCTGCCTGTGGTCACATGGAGCCATGGATATGTGATGATGAATTTATTAGATGGGATAATGAGCCCTGATTGAATAGAAGATACCATATTCTGTGCGATATTGTCAGTCTTGTAGGAATCATGGCATTCTGACTGGTGAGGGTATAAAAGGATCAGAGATGAATAAGACTGTAACAGCACCAACCATGCATAACATGCATGCACCGAAGATTAAGATCAGAGACTACTTTAGAATGTATTTTACACAAGGTTGCTGGAATTCAGCTTTTCAAGAGGATTTCCATAGATCAGTACAATCCTGAACCAAAGAGAGCCTCATTTGATCTAGTATTTTTTTTTCTTTGTCAAACAGGTGGATGAACTAAAGCCTGTGGAATCTGTGGAAAACAAGAACCCAAAGTACTGATGCTAATACTACTTATTACACTGCTCAGTGAATTTGATTAAATAAGAACTTCTTTAAGACGCACTCCAATGCATTTCCATTTCATAATAAGCATACTGTGCTGGGGCCATGCAACACTTAGGATTCACTGTCTTCATGACCGCTCAGATGGCAGAGACATCACCAGCCACTCTTCAGTATTCAGCAGATAGCTGGCACAGTGATAGATGGGTCGGGCTAGCAGCCTTCTACGGACTCCCCAGCAAGATAAGATCAATGACCCCGTATCAAGCCTCTGCCTACAAACGCACTTAGAATGTGTAGTATTATATGAACAATTCATAAAGAATAACAAGTAACAGTGCACCCATTCATTGATTCTTTAATCTTTTTTCCAGTAAATTTTCAGGACTTGGTTGGTAAAAGAAGGAATGTATCCTCAACACCCTTCTCCTATCTCATAAACCCTGTTTTTCAGCTCCTTTTAGCTCACCTGAAGGTGCTTCCAGACTACAAGGGATATGTAATCCCCTCAGTGAATTCCGGGTCTGCCCCGGGGTCTCCTTCCAGTTGAATGTGCCTGTAATACCTCCACAGGGAAGCGTCTCGATCAGATTCTGGTCCTACTCTATTTCATGATTCTCACACACAGATTCGCCACCTTCACTGCACTAGAATTACCTTTTCTTCACATCGTGCCGTCGTCATCCACTCGAGAGACCTCAGAGGGAAAGGTGGCATGTGGTCCAGACACAAATTTTTCCAATGATTCCTTTTAGTTGTTCATATGTGTCTGATGGGCTTCTGTGTCTGTGAGACACATCAACTACCTCACTTGTGGGAAAAATTTGTCCTTTGAGTACTGAGTCTTTTAAAAATAAATCATTAATGTACAGGCAGTTTAATTATTAATTCAGTCAGTTCACACCTTTGGGACTTGCTTGTGCCGACTTTTTTTTTCTGCCTTTTGACTATGACGAACTGTGCGGGGTGTGTGTGTTTCTGTGTGCATGTGTGCGAGATGCTTATCACAAAACAAAAGGAAATTGTCCAGTAGTTCAGACAGCATCACAGCGATACTCCACCAAAAGTGACAGAGTCGCCTGCATGCCGCAAGGCAGCATTACTGGGGATCATAGTCTGTGTGTTAGATCCGCCTGTGAGCATACATATGCTGCATGTGTGTCAAAGTTGTACTTGAACATGGGGTGAATGGAGGAACACTTCAGTTGAAAGCATAATAAGAAAAGAACCTTCACACATACACACACAGGTTTTTCCTGGTGGCAAAAGCAGCATGACGGTGTTTGGTATCGACCAGGGAAAGATGTGTAATCCACTCTACGGATGTTTGTTTAGATGGTTCCAGAGTGTGTTGCATTTTCCTGTGTGTCTTGTGGTTACTTTCAGAGTGAGCGTGGCGTGTAAAGTAATTATTCAGACAATAAAGCTTGCCTCTTTTGTTTCTCACACTCAGCAGATGCTGTGTGTGTGTGTGTGTGTTTGTGTGTCTTGTTTGGCAGCGCGCTTTCCACTCTGACTGATATTTGAGCACTAATGATGGGTGCCGTGATAATGTAAATATTGATATTGCAATACCTGTGTCTTTTTGTGAACTATTGATTTTGAGAAGAGAAAAAAATCAATACTAAATATAAACACTGGTGTCTCCCTCGCCTCTGTTTTTCACAGAAAAGACACAAAATTTTCCTCTTTCATTCACTGCTTTAAAAGAAAAAAATATTTTTTGCAGCTTAGTGTTAAGTGTTTTGGTGCAATTTACATGCCTGCCATATCCCACTTAACATATACAATAATAATACCCTATCTTTTGCAAAAATAGATACCGTTGAGGTAAAAGTAATGGACTAATGTACCTATTAAGGTGCCCAAATGAGACATGATTTAATTAAATTCTCCAGCCCTGACAGTTTGACTCAGTTTTATAGCCTGTTGACTTTTTTGTTGAGGATGTTTTGACATGTCAGGAAATGCACTCTGTCTCAAAATATTACAGAATGAATGCTAAATTTGTTCATTAATGTCATTAATAAAATGTTTAGATTCTCTAAAGTTAATGCAAAACTTTTGTTGTTTTGTAGTATCGCTGTTGTTTGGATTATATTTTTGCTCTTCTACTAAAGTAACTTTTTGTGTTTCATAGTTGAAACTTGTCATTATTCATCTTACTTTGGGCCTTGGTGTAGCCACTCAGTTTATTCACTGACTAAACCAAGGAGTCTTAGCCTCTTTGCAACTTTCATCTTATTGGCTGCTCTTGCCATCCGTGATGTTCCACCACATCCCAAAGGCGCTCTATTGGATTGAGATGTGGTGAATGTGGACGCCATTTGAGTACAATGAATTCATGTTCAAGAACTCATTTTGAGATGATCTGAACTTTGTGAAATGGTGCGTTATCCTGGTGGAAGCAGCCATCAGAAGATGGGTACACTGTGGCCATAAAGGAATGGACATGATCAGCAACAATACTCAGGTAGGCTGTGGAGTTTAAACAATGCTCAGTTGGTTCTAAGGGGCCCAAAGTGTGCCAAGAAAATATCCCCGCTGATACAAGGCAGGATGGGTCAATGCTTTTATCATGTTTATGCCAGATTTTGACCCTATATCACCACTGAAATTGACACTGATCAGACCAGACAACATTTTTATAATCTTCTATGGTCCATTTTTGGTG
This sequence comes from Heterochromis multidens, assembly GCA_015108495.1. NCBI lineage: Eukaryota > Metazoa > Chordata > Actinopteri > Cichliformes > Cichlidae > Heterochromis > Heterochromis multidens. The sequence continues at coordinate 7,811 of VUQS01062373.1, forward strand.
AGGAGTCCATGTGAAGTGCAGCCTCATTTTGGTTAAAAATGAAAGCATGAGCAAAACGTGGAGCTTTTTTTTTCTCATAATGGAGAGTCTCTTTGGCCTGGCTGTGAATGCACTTGAGAGAGAGAAGATTGAGGCCGATAGAGAAGCAGGGGAGACAGAGTAAGGAACCTTAAGTAGGAGATTACTGTTTTCATAGAGCCCCTTTTGAGTGCCTGCAGTGACAAAAAAGAGAGTGTGATGGGACAAAGAGAAGGGAAGGGACTCTAACAAAGGAAAATTAGATTGGAATCTAAAAAGGGAGAAAAGGGGAATGAAACAAAAGGAGAAAAAGAACAGAAGGAGAAGAAAGAAATAAGACAATAGGGGACTGCGGGATGATAGCAAAGCAGAGAAAAAAGGAGGATTTCTTTGCAACTGTGTTTAGTAGGGCCAACTAGAATGAACTGCCTACGGGCACCCTGACCTTGGTGATGAGGCACACACAAAGGTTTAACCCATGGCACACATGCACAAATTTTACACACATACAGAAATCTCTGGTATCATATCTCTTCCTCCCCGCTAAATTGATTTCCATGTCTGCTGCTCATATTTTTTTCTTTTCATTCTACTTCTCAGTCTTTCCCTCTATATACCATTTTTGTCTGTTACATCATTCAGGGAGGGATGAAGTGGGGCATCAAGATTCAGTAACACTAACCTTTACGTCCACCATGCACAGTGTTCATAATGATGGCCTCCTCTTCCTCCTCACATCCTCACACCCTCCCTTCTCTCATCCTCTTGCTCCAGGCTCCCCAAGCCCAATTAGCCTGTTGCAGCTAATGAACGGATGACAGTGTTTGTGTGTATGTGAATGTGTATGTGTATATGTGTGTAACAAGCATGAAATAAGATTTGGCCATCCATCCGATCAGCCCCAGTTGTGTCTTTGCCTCGAAAAACAGGGGCTATAGATACACAAAGCTTCAACATTGAGGAAGAGATGGATAGAAAGACTGCTGAATGGATTCAGCTGAAACAATGGTGACTGCTGGGGCAAGTATGGCAAGTATAAGCACTACCTATGGATATTAAAAGTAAAAAGTAAACATTACATTTAGCCACAGTTGATAAAAATCAAAAACTTTTAAATTCTCACAACATTAAATGTAAGTAAAGGTACTAACCTTTTCTATTATTGAAAGAACTCCTCTTTTAAATAGTGAAGTCGAGATTAGGTGATGGTTTGGCTTTATTTTGTTGTGTATTTGTGCAAGTCATTTTTTATTGCAGGGGATACTTTGAGGCAAAAATTATGTATACTTCTTTATTATAGCCAATTTTCCATTTAAAAAAGATGGGCTTTATAACATTATTTATCCCCATGATCACTAATTATTTCTTACATATTTAAAAAAGTTAACTATATTACATTTACAGTGGTGTGAAAAACTATTTGCCCCTTCCTGATTTCTTAGTTTTTTGCGTGTTTGTCACACTTACATGTTTCAGTTCATCAAACAAATTTTAATATTAGACAAAGATAACCTGAGTAAATACAAAATGCAGTTTTTAAATGATGATTTCATTTATTAAGGGGAAAAAAAGTTATCCAAACCTACCTGGCCCTGTGTGTAAAAGTAAATGCCCCCTAAACCTAATAACTGGTTGTGCCACCCTTGGCAGCAAGAACTGCAGTCAAACATTTGTGTTAACTGGCAATGAGTGTTTCACATCACCATTGTCCCACTCTTCTTTGCAGAATTGTCTTAATTCAGCCATGTTGGAGGGTTTTCGAGGATGAACGGCCTGTTTAAGGTCATGCCAAAGCATCTAAATTGGATTTGGATAAAGCTGCACTTTGTATTTACTCAGGCTATCTTTGACTAACATCCAAATATGTTTGATGATCTGAAACATTTAAGTGGGACAAATATGCAAAAAAACTAAGAAATCATTTTTTTATGAAAATACAGTGCCAGGGAGAAGAGCTTACCAAGTGAGAGAAGTGTCACTTATTTATTCTTCTGTACAGCCCTTTGGTCCTTGGTCCTTTGGTTGTTTTAAAGTGCTTTACAAATAAAGCTTGTATGGTATGGAAAATAGGAGTATGAAACAAGGAAATTAAGATTTGGAAGTGGATCTGTCATTACTGCTATTTACTTCTTGTAGTTGCGTGGAAGTGTTATTAGAGTCAGAAAGGAAGCTTGTTGTGTAGCTATTACCCTTGGCATCGACACACACAGACACTGCAGGGTCATTGGCCTTCTCTCGGCTGCAATGGCAAAGCAATGGGAAGAGAACTGAAGAGAAGAATGTAGAAAAAGAGGGTGAAGGGGGAATGGAAGGACAGGATGTGCTCCACTTCATTCAGTATGACTCAAACATAAATCTGGTCCTTTCTGGCTCAGCTCTATGTGAGTTGATGTGCAACCCGTCAACCTTTTATGATTTTATCATACAGCAACTGAAGTTCAGCATAACGAATCCTTCTTTTGCGAAGTCACTGCAAATTTTCCTTTCAATTTCTCTAATTGAAAGGAAAAAAAAATCCTGAAAATAAAAAATTAGCCAGAGGATCAAATATACAAGACAGCAAAAGTGACATGAGCTCAAACTGTGTAAAGATACTGGACTTGAACTCTTGAAAAGAAAATGGCTCTCTATTCTTGATCCTGCTCTAACTCTGTCATCTTAAATCACGGCAGATAGTATTTCTGCAGTTTCCTATTCTTTCAACGTGGCATGGCCTGCCAGGTATCCACACCATAGCCCCAGTTTAGTCTGTGAAAGCAAGAGACATCCATTTTTATTACAATTTATGCCAATTAAGTGTGTTCTTTTGTTCGTGCAATAATTACAACAGTCAGTTCTCAGAATAACTGAACTTATTTGCATGACCCACTTGTTCAAGATAAAATATGAATGAATCACATCATTTTTGTGTATTTAGCAAAAAGCTCAATGTGTCAGTCATTACTGCTGGTCAGTAGCCCATGTGTGTTAATGATGTCTGTTGTGTTTTCTTTGCTTGCGTTGTGTTTGGTTGTAAACACATGACATTTTTCTGTAGCACATTACTGAATTTATCACAGTAAACACTTTACAATTCTGTCATTACTTGAGTTACAAAGGTTGGGTGGATAGAAAGAAAAAAAAATCAAACATGCCTTATTTTTTTGCGCACAATAAGCTCATATCAGTTTGTGTGCAGGGAGGAGGAAAACGGTACGGCGGTCTACAACTTTTGAGGGGATATGAACATTACTTTTATTTTCATTGCACGAAAGGTCAAGAGTGCGATGGTAAAGTGTAAACTGCGTCCGGGACTAAAACAACTGCATTGTACTACTAACACAACCATCCCCTCTTTGGAACCATCTGCACAGACAGCATGCTAACACAAAGCTAGCCAAGATCCCAGAGTGATGATGAAACTGAGTGTATGCTGACCCCAGCAGCCAGAGCCTGATCTTCAGCAGGTAACAACGGTAGTGATGAGCAGTCAGGCTTCTAGCACTGTAGCCTCCATGTCTACCTGTGGAGATCGATCTCAAGTCTCTTTGGGCTGGATTTAAACTGTTGTGTTGTCGGCTTTGTGTTCAAACTTAAACACTAACAAAAAGATCTTGCATGTGTCCTCAATAGGATAGGGACTTGTGTCAGTGTGTGCAGCCTTAACTGGTAATTATGTGACATTTAATTGCAGGCGACGTTACCCATTAATGAAAAAGTAATGTAAGGAGTAGTGTAATAAAGTACTTTCTCCAGGGAGTTCTTAAGTAATGTAATGCATTACTTCAAAAAAAAAAGTAACACATTTTTATACTTCTTTTGAGTAATGACTGTAATGACTGTTTGGCATCATCTCATGCAGACATGCATTGGTCTTGTTCTGATTCGGTGTTTGTGTTCATATATATATATATATATATATATATATATATATATTTTTTTTTTTTTTTTTTTTTTTTATAAAATTTTTTTTTTTTTTTTTTTTTCCTTTTTGTTTTTCTTTGTTTTTTTTTTTTAAATTATTTATTTTAATAAAAAAAAAAAAATATTTTTTAAAAAAAAAAAAAAAAAAAAAAAAAAAAAAAAAAAAGTCTGTGATGTATGAAAACTAGTAAACTCAGAGATGCAGTGCAACAAATGTCAGCATCCTATTTCCTCTTTTTTTTTGCTGTT